>QEAP01000011.1:7725-167984 GCA_006535975.1 Chytriomyces confervae
GAACACGGTGTGAAAAAAAAAAAAAAAAAAAAAAAACGATGGCGGCTTCTTTGTTTGTTTGATGCAAAAGAGGGTTCCTGTTTTTTGGGCGAAGAATAAACCTTGAATGTGAGCATGACGTCCGTGAAATAGATGTGGTGGTCTGTTCAATGCTTTCGATTGCGGACGCTTGATGAATGAAAAGCATCATATGCTTAAATTCCTTATTTTAATTCTATAGTATCTAAAATTTCGAAAATCATCGGCCCAATGGTCTAGTAGTATGATTCTTCTTTAGGGTAGAAGAGGTCCCGGGTTCAATTCCCGGTTGGGCCCATCAAGTTTTAGCTTTCGAGGAAAGTGTGTTCATGATAGAAGCGCAAGTCTCCACGCCGCGTTTTTCTGGGATTGTCATCGCGCGCGTGTTTTCTCCACTTTGTCAGGGCCAACTCAATAATCCTGACATTTCCTTGTAGATATTGTGTGCGCACTTGAGTTCCCTTGTCAAGCGCGCGCAAAACCCTAAATGGTCGAATGGCAGCTTGCTAGTGCTGTGAATCGAGTTTTATTTTCACAATTGACAACGCTCCTGTTTGTATCATCACTGGGGAGCAAGAGCTGTTGCCTTAATTTCAATAAGCAGACGGGGGTTTGGGAGCTGCTTGACGGCCACAGTAGTTCTGGATGGACCTGTTTCGAAACGGCAAATTCATGGCGTCAGTGAAGGCGATTACTCATTTTAGGGTTTTCCGCACTTTGCAGGTGTCAAGGAAGGTGGTTGGTGTGGCTGAGAGGTGGGGAGTTGGTTGTGTGAATTCACCTTGCTCAGGGACTGGGAAGAATTCGTTGTAGACCTCATTGAACTCGCTGTAGTTTTGCATGTCAACCAAGAACACGGTTAAATCGACAAGATTCTCGAGGTCCGCGCCGGCAGCCTGGAGAATCACACGAATGCTGGAAACGGGGAGTAAGTACTGCGCAGTGGGAGCAAATGCATTCAAACAAGAAGATGGTGGATCACAGTGTGTGTGGTGGAAAGAACTGTGTGGGCTCACTTCTGGATGACAGCTCTTGTCTGCGCTTTGATATCGAGCGTCCAAGTTCCATCTGGGTTGTTAGTGACCTAAGCAAGATTCCAATTTGCGTCAGCTGCAAGGCGATTGGCGCGGCTGATACATCGAGAGAGAGCCTTACCCCTTCCCAGGTGTTGTCCGCTCTTCGCGAAGAGATGCCGCTGACGAAAATGAGGCCCCCAGCTTTACGTGCATGCGGGTAGTTGGCGAGGCCGCCGGCGCGGTCCTTGAGGAGGAATGGGGTTCCGTTGGGTGTGGTCATGATTTCGGCAAAGATTTTGTTCCGGAGTTCTGAAGCTTTGAAAATGGTTGCAAGTGTCATTCGCCGGGACTGGCGAAACCTGCTCCGCCTGAACGCGCGTTGCTTCCGATGCGCCAGTTAAGTTTAGCGTAAACTCCGGAGGGTGAAGCTTGTGCCTCTTATTTGATTGGTTGTTTGGATCGTTCGATTTATTATCGTCACTCTAATTTCATGGTGGCGAGCAGCAGCACTCGCAAACTCGAGCACGACGGGCCATCCCGCGCTCCGCTGTTTGCAGATGCCGGTAGCACCAGCCAGCAGGACCCACCGCCCCCGCCCCCGGACTACGACGAACTCTCCAACTCAGAAGTCACCCTTGCTCCGTTGCAACGGTCTCCTCTGAACGTGTTTTTCGCCGACAAGATCAACGATTACGAGCTGAAGCAGTGGGGCCCTGCCGGATCTCAACGCCACCGGATCGTCATGCGGTACTGGGTCGTTACAAGGATGGCAGAGTCCTGGTTCGACATGCGAGCCAAGTGGCCCGGTGTGTACTTGAAATGTCTCCTGAAGGGCTACTGCGAACCTATTCACGTCTCAAACAACTTCTTGTCCGTCCCAAAAGCGGACAAATCATTGACTACCGGGAAGACAGTGTGGGATCCTTCCCTCTACCGCACCGACGGTGAAGAGCGTCTCTACTTTGTCTTGAACCACATGAGGCTGCCGAACGGTCAGAAGTCTAAGCAGATGACCCCAGTCAGCATGCTCTTCAACAAAGCGTCTTATTTTCGGCAAGCGCAGATGCGGAACGAAAGCGCGCAACAGCTGCCACAGGACATTCAAGAACGCTACAAAAGTCCCTTTGACATATCACACAACTATTCCGCTCAGGTTCCTCACATTGGAAATTACGCCGAAAGGACTGCGGCAATTCACGCCATGTCCAATGACCCTGTGGTGCAAGGAACTGATCACCTTGAAACAATGATCCTGTTGGATGTATCAGACTGTATGATTTGGGACCCGCGCAAGGGGATCCGTGGGCCAGACAAAGTATTTCGATACAGCGAGGAGCCACCTAGCATAGACTTGGTCAAGCAACTATTGCATCGACTCATGAACCACATGGTACCCCGCGAGCAACAGCACGACCCTTCAGAGTACGGTATTCGAACAATAACGTTTGCAGGGGAAGCATCTTATGTTGGGAAGCTTTCTCGGACAAGGTTTAACACTGACTGGAAACAAAAGGTGGCGCCGAAATTCAGCTTAGCACCACAACCAGTCCCGAAACTTGTTTTGTTTGATTCAGATGCATTGACCAAAAAAACATGTGTCCTGAAAGGGTGGAGGCAAGCGAAAACAATGCATTTTGAGGCAATGAATCGGCAGCACGGACACGGATACCATGACCCACTTTACGGATGGCAGGCCACCTCCGGCATGCCCAAGCTGTCCCTACTCGTGTTTCTTAATGGAGAAACGCTGGACATGGATGAGTTCGAGCTCGAGCTAATGGGCCAGTCATGGGCGTATGTAACGATCGTTCTTGTCGGCTTTGAGAACGATCCTCACCACCACGTGCATGCGATACAGCTGGAACGCGTAGCCCGGTTCAACCCGCACATTGCGTTTTTCGATGTGCAAGGACGCGTTCTTGAACGGTTTCTTGTCGAGCAATTGCTCAAGTCCGTGTATCCTGTGGACCCGCCTGTCTATGAAGAAATTGTGGATCAGCAGTTTGAGTTGGATGAAAAGGGTTCTCAGTTGTTTGGATGACTTGTTTGTTTTCGATGTTCAACGATGAAATACAATCATATAAAACTTGGCGCAAGCAAACGTCATCACACAGCAGCAGCAGTGAGTAGAGCTGATGATTGGAGGACCGATCCTGTTGAGAATGACGGGATCCACTCGGGTCAATCACACAAACCACAGCACCTACGACCACACCATCTCGTTTCTTCTCACAGACACCCCTGAACTCCACGTTGAAGTGTGTGGTGGTAGGTGATAACAATGTAGGGAAAGAGACCCTTCTTGCTGCATACGTGGACAACAGGTTTTCCAGCGAGTACATGCCTCGAGTTTTCCACGACAATCCCGTCTCTGTTTCACAAGTTTGTGCTATCGGTCCAGTGTTGTAAACTGCTCTGAACTCAATCTAGCACAGACCGCCGGCAAGGAACCGTGCGAGCACATCTGGATAAGCAGACTGCTCACGATTGCGGCACTTTTTTATGGACACGGGCATCGTTTTGGTGTGTTTCTCGCTGGTAAACCCCCACTCGCTGGAAAACGTGCAAGAGCTGTGGTTCCCTGAGGTCATCATCTCTCCTATTATGAACAAGATGAGTTGGGTATTAACAGGTGTGCCAGTGGGCACTCAGACTGACTTGCGGAATGATTCCGCGATACTTGCGGTGTCTCAACCGTTCCCATAAAGTCAGCAGCTATGAGAAGGCATGTTAGGTGAACAAATCGGTACGTTACCCTCCGCTGTGGTTGCAAATGAGCATGTTCAGATTTTAATGAAAAGAAAGAGTCATCAGCGCTACTATTTTGTTATTACAACCCCAGCCCCTCACTTCTTTTCAGCAATAGAATTCGGACCCATCGATTTGATGTCGGTGGGTACCGTCGATGCATACATGTCAACACAAGCAATGTTCAAGGCCTGCAAAGTCAGTTCCTTCTCTGCCCCCACAGAGTCATTGCTTTCCTCCGAGTCAACCTGCTCCAGCATTTGGGCAAATATCCGCATCCCAAAAGTAATCGATTCGCGCATTGTGCGGAACCCAGACTTTGGCCGCACAATTTCGGCAATTCGGCGCTGAATTTCTTCATCCTCAGACGTGCTTGTAACTTGACTTGCGTCGGAATCGTCATCGTCAAACAGCGTTGCTTCAGATTGAGACCGAGAGGTGGAGTGACTTGATTTGTCGGGCATTGAAGTGGCACTTGCAGACAGGTTTTCATACTCATGCAGGACGGTGACAACAGCTTTGGCTTTTTTAACGGGATCTGTGAATAACAAACCAGCATACTCCGTAATAAAGTCCATCTATCCAATAAAGAAAAACGAGAATGGTAGTCAGATGCCAACCATTTTCCGCTAAAGTGTCTAGTCACTCACCATAAACACATCATTCCATCGAAGCAACTTACTAACGGCCGTGGTCAGGCTGACAATATCTTCATTGGACCATGGCTTGAGAGGTACTTCATCCAACTTGTCGTCGGCGTCTCCATGTGGGCGGGTTCGGAGGTAGTTTCCTTCAGTGTAGTGCTTAATGAATTGGGCCGAGGTTGCAGGTGTCTCCCCAATCAGCAGCACATTCACGATCTCTTCTTTCCGTTCTGCAGGCCACTCGGCAGAAACAACGGCAACCAGATGCGTGAACCGCCGGCTTGAAATCTTGTAACTGTAAAAAAGCTTGAGCATGAATTCGGCGATGGAAGCGACAGTCCAGTCTTGCGTCATCCAGCACAGAACCAGCGAGAGCGTATGTGCGTCTTCATTCATGTACCGATCAAACATCTGCCGCTTGTACGTGCACACGAATCCAATGTTGGCCTCGCTCCGGATCCAGTCGCTGAAGGAAGTCTGGTACGTTTCATCCATTTCCTTCATGGCAGCATCAACGTCTCCCACGGTCTTTGGTCGTCTCAGCGCGCTCTTGACGGTGTGAGCTTTGCAGTGAGACACAGACGTGGTGGGCGCGGCCATGTTTTGGATCTGGTTTTTCAAATGTTTCAAAGTGACAACAAGAAATTGCTGCTTTATAAAAGATTGATTTTTGCCGCAACAAAACGACAATACTCAGAAGCGGAAAGAAAAGAAACTAAAAAACTATAAACCACCGACAATCAAGCATAACATGTGCCCAAAACAGACACTCATCACGCGCAACGTATTCACACTTCCTATAGTCGCATACCGACTTCATCAGTCCATCATCCCCTCGTCCGGTCGGTCATACACTTTAACCATTCCCGGGATTCTCAGAGCAGCAGCCCGCTCAGATTCGAGCTTCATTTTTGCCTCAGCTTCCTTTTCTTCCAGGTACAAATCGCTGTTATCGTCTCCAGAAAACTCCTTCAGAGTAATCAGGAAGTCTCGCAGGTGCATTTTAAATGCCATAAGATCCTTGTTGTGCTCAAACAGACCCAACACGAAATTTCGAACTTGGTTCCTGTATATATAAATCCACGTCAGCAATATCTCCATACAAATGATAGTTTAACGGCAACTCAACTGTTGCAAGTGGGGGAATGCATTCTGCAACAGCATAACAACATGTTCCCTCAGAAACTCTTGATTTGACATGTTCGGGTTCGGAACTGTGGCGGGATTGAAGAGTGGTGCAGATATCTGGCCGTTGTCCACCATTTGAAACATTTGAGCCAAGATCACGCTCTGAAGCTTAAATCCAGACTTGTGAAACGTGTTGGTGAGAACAAAGAAGATGTCCTGCAGAATGCTGAGATAAAATGTTTGGAAAAAGGCATTGGCGATGGATGGGTCCGTCTTTGAAAAATTGTTGATGAGATCTAGGCAGATTGTGAGTCCGAGATCGCTAATGTCACGCATTGTGTGTTTGAAACCCCAGACAACCGAGTCCAAGAATAGTTTGAACGTCGGAGACGACAGTTGAAGTAATGCTGAATGACGGCAGGAAACATGCTGTCAGCACACAATTTTTACCCTGAGCTGTAATTCAAAAAAATACTAACCAGGAAAGCAGGAGACGTTAATAGCGGCAACCATCTTAAAGAATCCGGCTCGGTGCTCTGGGAAGTTTTCGAAATCTTTGTTGATCATGTTCAATGTGCATTCGAACACCGCGTCTAAGATGGGTGGAATCTTGTCCACAATGATTTCCTGAGCAAAGCGCCAGAGTCAGATAAAGATTGATTCAATTTAGCACACCTCAAACTCACCCCGAAGCGAGTGATAATGCCGGCCATCAAATTCAAAACCTCTGCTTCACGTGCTTGCTCTACATTCCTGGCATAGTCGCCAAGAACAGCATCAAGCAAAGGCGGCAGCATTGTTTGATTCACAGACGCCAGATCATCCGCCTTGGAAATAAATGTATCCACCAGCTTCAGGATTTCTTTTTTGATGGTTCGCATGCCACGGACGCGCGGCGTTTGAGTGGCAATGAGACCTGTTTTGAAAGAATGTTGGTAAGTCACCAAATCTGAAAATTGCATGAGGAAATAAAAAAAGAAAAACCTTGTTGAGCTACAGTCTCGGAGATAAGACCGCTGACTGCTTTGTACAACTCCAACAACTCCCAGTATATTTTTCCAATCTGAACGATGAAAGGTGCTCCAATCGAAACGCATGCAGCCACGTTTGTCTTGATAATGTTACCCAAAATTTTAACAGTGTCTGGGCTGTTGAGAATATTTGGGTTGCGTCCGGCCTCGACGATGACATTTGCCCACGTTTGGTTTGGGAGTTCCATAAGTCCTAGAATCATTCTCTCCGCAAGTTGCTTGTTGGGTTGAGCAGAAATCATGTAGCCGACTGACTCGTAGAATGAGTGGATCTATCAACACAAAGTGGTTTAAGCACCAAACAACAGGAACATGCGGTCAAATAAAAATTTACGTGATGTGGCTGCAAGTCAGCGGTAATAACGTCGATTTGTTTCAAAATTTCGTCGTCAATAAATGGCTGCAATTCTCCAGGTTGCTGAGTGACGAATTGACGCTTGCATTTCTGGCAAATCTTCATAAAAGTATCGCACGCCATGTCTTGCACACCTGGATCAAGAAACCCCATCAGAATCTGATAGTAACTGGTAGTAGGAAACTAACCTTCGTGAAGCTCATGCATAAATTCAAACAGCTTCTTGACGACTGTCTTGAGGAACTTCCAGTGCGCCTTCAAAAAGCGAGGATATTGACCAACAATATACATAATGTTGGATGCCACAACAGCCTTGTTGTCTTTGCCACGCTTCATCTCACAAAGACTCAGCAAGTACTTGATGAAATTGACAAGGAATCGCTTCTCAGTTTCTTCACTCATGGCACCAGAAATAGATCCAATGGCCCATGCAAGCTTGTTCAGATTGTCCCATGACCATTCTGAACCGTCCATCTGATGAGGTAATAACATGAGACTGAATGAAGTGAATCCACAGCAAAAGCTATCGTACCTGCTTCGACAATTTATCTGTCATGATTGTCTCAGTGTCATCCACATCCAGATGCGTCAAGTACACAAGCACTTCACGCATGCTTTTGTAAAGAACAATGGTGTCGCTTTCCTTCAAGGTCTCGCGAACAATTTCACCCTCGTCATTCTCAACAACGAGAACTTCCTCTGGTTTCACCATGCGCTCAATCATCACGACGCGCAGATTAGACAGCACTTCAACATAAATATGTTTACGCAAAGCAGGGTGGTTATGAAACCGTTGGGATCCACCAAGGTTGAGAAGTGGGAGTTCCGAGCCAGGCAGATGCTGGACCTCTTCGTACAGTTCAGAAACCTACGCAGCAATATAACATTAGTCACATGCATTTATGCGGGACAACGCGGAAAAAAAGGCTTAGCAGACAATTACCAGCTTGTTCCAGTACTCCAAACAAACTTTGAAGATTTCTCTGTCTCGGACCATAGACACTCGAATCAAATATCCGTGTGCAGCAAGTAGCATGTCACGGTTTCCAGTCGCTTCAACCACCTAAAAAATGATTTTCGGACAAATGTTCAACGACAAAACAGAAATTACTGCGCGTGAACTTTAAGCGCATACCTTGAGGTGTGCACCCAAAAAGCTCGTGAAAAAGATGGCCAAGTTTTGAATAAACTGTTCGGCGTCGTCATCCGTTTCATATAACATGGCCAAATCTAATAACCAAGATTTTTGAGAAAACCATACAAGCAAAATAGAGGACAACCGCCATCTGCACAACGAACGCTGGCTGAAACAAGTGAAAGGACAAACCTGCATGTGGGGGAACCATCTTGTTGACGCTCG
Organism: Chytriomyces confervae; assembly: GCA_006535975.1. Taxonomy (NCBI): domain Eukaryota; kingdom Fungi; phylum Chytridiomycota; class Chytridiomycetes; order Chytridiales; family Chytriomycetaceae; genus Chytriomyces; species Chytriomyces confervae. Next base: position 16,026 of record QEAP01000011.1, read on the forward strand.
TCATGACGATATTGAACAGATTCCCAAACTGAGCATTATATTCGGGTCCCACTTGAAGACCACCGATTTCCGTCAAGCATTTCAGAGTCACATTTTTGAACTCAGGCACCTCAAGGAAACGCGTGCAAAGCGTATGCACCATATTTGTCTCGAAAATGTATCCGAGAGGGATCCAGTTGAGAAAGCGGAGTAATGTTTCCAGCGTTGCTTTGATTAAAGACTGTTTGGTGGCCTTGTCCAGAACTTGCTGACACAGGTTGAAGATTTCAGAAAATTGACCGCACATTGAGTTTTTCAGATTTTTGGTTTTTTGCTGGGTCATTTGCTCGGCAGAGAAGTCGAAAATTTCTTCGCTGAATGGATGGATGCAGTTGATTGCGCCGCGGAGGGAGAAGCGTTTTAAAACAATGAAAAAAAAAACCGGCATGGAAACGTATTATGATCACCTTAGCAATTTGAGGATTTTCATGTTGTTCTCGCAAAGAGAAAGATTCGTTTTACTGCTTTCGACAATTTCGGGAATAAAGCCAGGCCAGTTGTGAGGCCACTCTTGCTTAAGAATCTATTTCAACGTTGCATGCCAACATCAATGCTCGGTTGGAATGACGGATTAACGAATTCGCACAAACCTGGACGAGGACCATGTTCAGCTTATTCAAATACAGTTTTTGTTTGTCAAATGATGCTTCATCGGACGACGTTTTAATGACAATGCCGACGATGAAGTTCTTGATTCCTGAGAAGGCATTGAAGAGTTAGACTGCTAAACTGCAATTTCTTGAAAGGCTGCTGTGCTTACCATGCCGCTGCACATCAGGAAGTGCCTTCCACATTGTTTTGACGAGGTTTTCGAGAATAGTCAGTGCAATGAACTGCAGTACGTCAGACAAGAGGGTAGAAGTGCATGTTAGAAGGATGAGCAATATTCTTGTGGATACCAGCAAAGAATGGATTCGGCGGGTGGGATTACGAATGAGCCACCGACAGCGACGAAGGCGACCCCCTCAATAAGCCATTCACCGCTCCTTCCTCCATCTCGACAAATGCCTCAAGATTCAAACTTTCCGATGGAACCCAGTCTCGGACATATGCATGTTGAAATGTCGAAAAGAAGACTAACCTTCGTCTGCAACATCTGCGACCTCTCCAAGATCCCATCGACTTGTTTCCACGAGTCAGGATGAGCCTGGAACTGAGAAAGAATCTTCTCGGCGGCGGCTTGCTGCAAGTGTGCGTAGAACAAAGGTGGGTCAGTGTTCCGCACAAAAGCAAGACACCCGCTCCCCATCCCTCCCTTCCTCCCTTTCAATCTCTCACCTCTGGTCCAGTCGTCGAATATAGCGTCGTAACAACGCGGTCCAGCAGCTGGACGTCGAACTCACGCGAGAAATCCAAGATGCCCTCCATCTTTGTTTGCTTTTTTATTGCGTACGAAAATGTTTACCTCCTGTTTTGTGCACACATTTCCTCATGATTAGTTATCCTCAAGACATTCCCTTTCAACCACACTGCATCCTGCTGCGTTCATGCTTTGCGCATCGATATGAAACTCTGAGCGTTGTGTCCCATGCCATCCCAAATGCCTGCTGATCCTTTGACTTTGACCGCGCATCATACGTTCAGAAAGACACTAAAATTAATGATATTTCATCCGATAATAGCTCAGTTGGAAGAGCATCTGACTGTAAAGGTGACTGTCATCAGGAGGTCCCCGGTTCGAACCCGGGTTGTCGGAACTTTTCTCTTTTTGGGCAGTTGTTGAAGTTTGAGTTGTTGCTGCGAGCAGCCGCAACAGCAGTATTACGGTCAGGGCTGGTACTGTTGGTTGTAGGCGCCATAGGTGTAACCTGGCTGGCTGAAGTGGTTGGGGTTGGTATTGGTAGTGGGCCGAAAACAAGAGTAGAGTGAGTCAACGCAGGGGCATCAATCATGTAGCAGTTCGCTCAAATAAGAATTATAAAAGCGCATTGTACTTTATTGGAAAACAGACCAAGAAACAGAGAGGAAAAGAATATTTGCGTCCATGCGCTCAAAGGCTGCATGTCACGGAAGTTGGGTTGCATTGCCATTGCAAGGCGTTGTTGGCCACGTAGTTGCAGATACACTGGTATGAGCAGGCCCATTGACCAAAAGTGGTGCAAGTTCCACCGTTGGCCACAGTGTTGCCACCAGCTTGAGTTGTAGTTGACTTTGGTGGAACAGAAGAAACGGTGGAAGAGACAGGTGGCTTGCTTGTTGTCACAGCGGAAGTGGGAACTGTACTGGTGACGATAACCTTTGAGGTGGTTGCCACAGTTGCAGAGCTAGTTGGGGGCGGGTTTGAGCAGGCAGCGGGGATGTCACCATTGTCAGTGTAGGCGCCACCGGTTCTCGCGTTGACACCCATTCCGCGCTTGGCAAAGCCTTTCCAGATGGCACATGCGTATTTTCCTCTGTACAGGGCTTGGTCGGCCTGGAGGATAGCGTCTCGCGCCTGCAAGAAGCTTGGGCTGCATGGCTGCAACTTCATTCCTTGCACCACGATGCTAACAAAGTCAGCGTTTCCGGCTCCTGAAGCCTGACTTGTGACCAAGTCGGCAGGGTTGACCCATCCTGAAACATCGACCATGTTCCAGAACACCTCGCTGAGCAGGAAAGGAAGCAGATGAGTACAAGAGTCATTCAATTCAATTGGAGACAACTCAAATTTAAACTTACTATAAGGCACTGCACCAGACTTCACCAATATCATGCACTTCATTCAAAGTTGCCAACTTTGAGAACTTGAGCGGGTTCGTGGTCAGACTAGTGGAGTACGGGTATCTGCGGATTCCCTTGCTTCCACCGAGGACATACTTACCCATTTCTACGTTCGTTGCTCTTGTGGCGGAGTTTGGCAAAGTCATCACGACGGCCCACTGGAAAATAAAAGGTACAAACTCAGAGACAGAACAGCCATTAGCAACTACATAAAAACTCACCACATCGGACCACCCTTCACCCATACCACCTGAAATGGTGTTGGCAAGGCAGTTGGGGTTGCTACCTCCACCAGTCAAACGGTTTGAGAGTCCATGTCCAAACTCGTGGTAGATGACACTGTTGTCAAAGGCGCCATCACGTCCTGGGTTGGTGAGATCGAAGACGTACATTCTCATGCGGCCGTTTTGACCATCGGGTGGAGTGGCAAAGTTGGCGTTGTTTCTGCTTTGTGGGTCCGTGTTGAAACGATCTTGGCAAGTTGCAATGACTCCATCATTTTCAAGACCGCCTTTGCCCATGTTGTCAAACTGGAAGTTGGCAGCCGCTTCAGTGAAACCGTAGTTGTAAAACAAGTCGTGCGCAGTGTTGGTAGCGACAAACATGTTTGTGATAGCAGCGTTGATGTTGGTTGGGTTCATGGCATCAATACCGTCATTTAACTGGTAGTTGAACGTCAATGAGTTGCTGGATGGTCTTGAAAGCGCGAGAACTTGCGAGTTGGTCTGGCTGGCACCTCCGTTAGGGTTCGATGCGGCGGCAACGTTGTTTCCGTACAAGTCTTTTCTCTCTTGGCCTTTGATCACGTGCCAACCGTTTGGAGAGGCTTTCAAGTTCCATGGGTTTGTGAGTTGAGCGAGGCGGGAACCGACGGGGGCTTGCTCGTTTTGGGGGACCGCCAAGTAGTTTGCATCAGAGAAGTCCGATGTCCAGTCGCTGACGGCGACAAGTTCACCAGTTTTGATGCTGACAAAGGCGTTTTGCCTGCACGGAAGATGGGTAGGGTGAGTAGCTGCAAGTTTGTGATTCAAAAACGAAAGAATAGTAGCAGCTCACCATTTGTCACCAAGATCAACGCTCAAATCCCAGACCGCAACCAGGTCAGATCCCTTCTGGTACATCTTCTTGGAAGCTTTGATGTCTTGAATCACAAAGGAAGCACCCTTGACAGTGTAAGCAGACCCATCCTGAGTGACAGTCAACTGGTTTTTGGAGGTAAGGCCTTTGGCTTTCGCATACTGGAGCACGGCAGCGTCCGCGGAGATTCCAGAAGTGCGGTCGGAGGCCACGAAGGAGGTGGTAGGAACAGTGATGAAGCTGGAGTACACGGACAGCACAGATCCGTCGGGGTTGATGTTAACATTGGCAACGGCGTTGGACACTTCGATTCCGTCGACAACTTGGACAAAGTGCACGTGGTGGACGCCGGAGTTTGTGGACGTGTGTCTGTGAAGTGCGTTGTTGAATATTCAGAACATGAATAAATTGATGACTAATGACGACTCACGCGTGAGACACTTTGATTTCATCCTTGCTCAGGTTGAAGCTTTTGGCAAGGGCGTCGGCAGCAGCGGCAGAGACAGTGTCAATGTTGGCACCGTCACGGCCAACGAGTCCGGACAAGGAGAAGTTGAGGGCGATGGGCACGGCCTCTGGCTGGACGTAGGGAGGGACGGCAGCCGCGTCTCTCACGACGAGAGGGGCAGCATTGAGCTGTACGGCACATAGAGTGAGGAGGGCAGCGAAGAAGGCTGGGGCGTGCATAGAGAGACTGGAGGTTGTGTTGTGTCTGAGACAAGGTGTTGTGGTTGTAAACGGCTGGGTTGCTGTCAGCTTAAGTATTGGATGGGCAAGCACCGTCACGTGAGGGTCACGCGCACTGGAATGGCTTTTCGCGGCGAGTCCAAAATTTACACGCGGTGAGCTTCTTGTGTCTTGTGACTCGTTTGCTGCCACTGCGTTTGCTCTTGCGCTCTCTGGAGCTGGAGGTGGGCGGGGTGGGCCGGGCAGCGAGAGAGGCGTCGAGCACCCACGTCCCGACGAGCAGCGCTGCACCGGCATCCACGAAACGACCAACGCCAAAGTGGCGCCAAACGACAACGTGACAGCGCATGTGACCCTCGGAATGATCCAACTCAATGGCTGAAATTGTGCTCCCGATGCAATTGCTCACAAGCCCACATAATGCCAGACTGTCCCAAGAAGTCATCTCAAAGAACAAGATTCGGCTGCCTTTCTCACGATCCCAAAAAGAATAAGCAGGCATGTTTGTTTATTCCCTCACAAACGATGAAAATATAGATCGAGAGAGAAACTTCGAAAAACCAGTTTGTACACAGGTCTTCTACTTTCCCTTGGAACGAATCTTCCTGGAGTAGAACTCCAACTCCTTTCCTTCAAGAATGTACCCATCACAACGTCCGCTTTGTCCTGGGCGGGAGCTCACACGCGCAAGCACACGTCCAGTCACAAACTGGTCATCCAGTGCCTGGTCAACCTTGAATCCTTCCTTGCGCTCGTTCACCTTACGAGTAACATGGTTGGAGCGGGGCTTGTTGAGACCTTCTTCGTGACCATCATGGGGCTTCTTTCCACGACGACCCAGGGGCAGAGCGTAGTGGGACTCGAACCACTGACGGAAAGGGGTGGCGTCGATTTCGACAATGCAACCCTTAACGAGGGTGTTCGTGCGGACAAGCTCGTTGTTGGTGGAGTTGTACTTGACGGAGATGACACGGCACTTACGGGTGGTGTGTTCGGATCCCCAAGCAAAGTTACCTGCGAAATTGGTGGATCAATACAACAGTGTTCAAAGACAGTGAAATCATCCTTCTCACCAGCATCAAGACGCAAGGCACGGAACTTGGTGTTTCCACCACGCACACGCACAGAGTGGATACGCTTGGCTCCAATCTTGGTGTTAGCAGATTGACGACCCAACTCGAACTTTCTCTTCTTGCGGTAGTGTGCGCGCTTCGCACCCGTGGCGTTGCGCTTGTGGCGAGAGTCTCTGCTGATACCCTGAGAATTGTATGCAGTGATTTAGACGGTATGCTCCTGAATGCGAGGACAGGAGATTCGATCGTAATGCATCCAGGTACTGTAGACATGCGCTTTAACGATGATAGATTCCGCTCGACCATCCCATCTCACTGACACTTCATTCACACTGATTCGTCCTGTATTGTTGCTGAAGTGATATCGAATAGTCTGCTGTGATGTTCGATGCCGCTGCTGATGGTGATGGGGTTGGAGGTCCACCCGGCATGCCTCCTTACCATTTTTTCCGTCAAAAGGAACTCAAAACGGAAGGGGGAAAGAGACAACAAACGCCAACAGCTCAAGCCAAATCGACGACAACCGCACTCTCATGAAATTATGCGTTCTACTGTTTATATATCGTGATAAGTTGGGCATGCTGTTTTGAATGAACCACTCGTCTCTCGCTTTAAAACCGAAGTTTTGTACTTCAAGCTACTATGTCGACCATCATGCCAGATCCCAACAATCGATTGGAGTTTGTTGTACGTATGCTCATATTGAATGTTTTCGGCAGCAACGTCCCCACCAAACGCGACCATCAAAGCGCCTGACTGTCAGCATATATCTGCCGTGCCACTCACTCACAATCTCAATGCATGCTTGTCGCCTTGTCAATCATGTTTGTAAATCGCACGATTTGTTTTCACCGCGACTTGCTTGCAATGCGTCGGTTACAAGCGAGGCTCCAACATTTGTTTTGAAAACCAAACTATTCGCATTCTCTTCTCTTGTCTTCGGAGATTTTCCTTCTTGCTGGCTGATGGGTGCGCCGCCTGAGGCCCTGCCGCCCTTTGAAGTCATGCGCAACATCTGTTTCTTACGTTCACTTTTTTCTTACGTAACGCGTGGACATCGTAGATCAGCGGAAGATCGCTTGAGCCCATAACTCAGAGGTCGTAGGATCGAAACCTACCGATGCCACTTATTTCTTTGATAAACTTCCATCGATCGAGCATGAATGAAGATGGACACAACGGAGGCAACCTCAAGGACGTTCATACGAAGAGAAGGGCACTTTATTTCCAAGTATCCCACAGCGGGGAAATAACAAGAGTTCAAGTGGAACGTTCATGCTGGCTCGTTGTCAGGTTCGTGATTGCTGTTGTTGCAGCCACGGGAGTATTCGTTATCGCGCGGTGTTCCTTCAACGGCATTTGTCCTTGTTGCAGCTGCCACTGTCAAAGAAGAGGAAGTCTTTGTTGGAGTGGAACCTCTCTGGCAGAAAAATTGACAGTGTTGGTTGGACTCAGCGGGATTTGCGGTCGCCGCGATTGGACCTGTGGAGCAACCAGCCGGGGAGTCAAAGCTGTCGGAGTAGCTGCCGCCGTTTCGGGCATTGGCTACCATACCTCGTTTGGTAAAGCTTCTCCAGATGGCGCAAGTGTACTTGCCGTTGTGCATGTCGAAAGATGGCGTCATGCGCGACTTCAACGCCTTCCAGGACTTGGATAAAGTGGACACTGTATTTACCCGAGGCAGCAGATGTGTGCCTGGCCAAGAAGGGTAAGATTCAACGAAAACTGCATCTGCGGAAACCTGAATGAATGCTCAAGCGTGAGAAACTTTGATTTCATCCCTGGTGATTTTAGGTGAGCAACTAGGCAGCTGAGACCGTGTCAATGTTTGGTACTTCACCGTCGCGGTCTGTCACTACTCAATCCTAGTGGCCTGGTCTAGAATTCTAACTGTGCCCTGTCATTGCTAGGGTACCATCTTTACATTACTACCTCTGTTATCCAAGTATGCGAAGCTAACACACAAGTCAATGTTTGCGCTTCTGGCTGGTCGTATGCAGGCGTAGCGACCGAGCGTTTCAAGAAGGGAACGCAGTAAGCAGGCATCGATCGCAGGAGAATAGAGGTGGAAGCATAGAGGAGTATTTGTTTGGTAGGGATGGGCATAAGCGCAGCAACGGGCCAAAAACCACCGATATTATTTGGGATTTTGGTAGCAAGCGTCTAGAGGCTTTCGATTGGCGCCCAGCAACCAACGCCAACCTCAGTCACTCTTTGAGTGCCTGGATTGGCGAAAAAGGGTTGTGGTGGTGGCGCATGCGGAGGATTTGATCCAGCATTAATGATTTGTATACTGAATATAACTTGAATCTATTCGAACAGTCGAGACCCTTTGTCTGTCGCCTTAACTGTTAATTTCCTGATCCCAACAACCAACAACATCTGATCAATTGCGCTTTTACTCGAAGGACTCACATTTATTTTTACAATGGGCAAACCCAACTCACAAGCGAAGGGAAAATAAGCATCGCTTTTTGATACGCAAGCAGCAACACCGCAAACTCCAAAACATTATTTCTCATCAACCTACGCCTTCACAATCCTACCCAACACATCAACAGCGTCGGAAACACTTGAAACATGCCAGCGCGCACTGCTTCCTTTGCTCCCCACGACCACTGTTACAATGTCAGTTTTTGGCGCCGCTGCGTACGCCGCATTCAATGAGGAGGCATCGGCGAAAACGGAATCGTCGCCGAAAATTCCTGAAACTGGCGATACCGCCATGTCTTCTCCCTTCTCTGACATTGCAGCTGGAGACGGAATTGCCGGTGGATGCGCGTTCGGCGAATCCAGTTGATGCAGGTACTCAAACATGCATTCATCTGCACGATCATCTCCCATGCACAGAATGAAATCAAACACGATCGATGAATTGACTAACGAGGCAGTATGTACTGTTGGCGGGGTGGACGGTGTTTCCGTTGTTGATGAACTTGCAAACGAATTTGACGCAATGAAATTGGGTGATTTGTGGGCAACTGAAGCGGCAGCAACAACAGACGGAACGGGTTTGACTTCCCCAGTTTGACCACTGCTGCTTTGCATGGGGCGCACGGTTCCCTTTCCCACGCTGTTGCGAACAGAGTTCGCATGCTGAAATGAGGACCGTTTTCCCAACCTTCCTCCTTGGTAATGAAATTCGAGGATTCGGCGACATATGCGGCCCTTGTTCACGTTCCGCGGAAAAATCTCAATCTTTTTCTGCTTGGCCAGAATCGTGATTGGAAACGTGGTTCCCAACGCATTTTGGATATGGTTTTGGCACTCGAGCGCTTGCCATCCCCCAAAACTTGCGTCCGCGTGTCCAAAATGCCAAATGATAGAAATATCGTTTTGCTGAATGAAAGAGCCCGGTGTGCGGCTGTTCGAAGGAAGAAAGTCAGCGCTCTGTGACTTCAAAAGGAAAACCAATGCTCTTACTCTGTGTAGTATTCAAATATATCCACAACTTGTTTCCTCCAAGAGAAATCTTGATCCGACAGCACAGTCTGCCATTTTGTTTGATTGGCAAACATGAGAAAACATCCATTTTCGGCACTAGTTGGTTGACGTGATGAGACACCAAATTATCAGGTGACATCAACGAAAGCACCAACCAAAGTCCGACGTTTGGAATTCCAGCAAACTGAGCCAAATCCTTCTTCCTGCGGCCACTCATGAGATAAACAAAGTTGTTTGGGTTGGAGGATAGCTGGCGAACAAGTTCCACAACATCTGCGGATGTTTCCTGCACAATATCATTTGAAACATAACCGCTGGCGTTTGGAACAATCGTTCCATCGTGATCCAAAAACTAATTAAGGAAGAAATGATCAGCCAAACCACATGGTAAAGCATAAATCAAAAGTCGTCACGCCACTCACAAAGATCCTGCGTTTCGAACCTCGATAGGCGTTCAACACGTTTCCAGTATCCAGCATTGGAATTCGAGAAGTAACCAGGTCTTCATGAACCCTTGGAATCGCACCAACAAATTTTTCCACAAAATTCTGTGCAGTGTGGGTGCTCACGTATCGAACCATTTCTGTCCATCGGTGCCGTTTTTCCTCCTCAGACATGGTCAGGGCTTCGTAAATTGCATCAGCAACCTCTTGTGTGTCCCAAGGGTTCACGCGAAGTGCAGCTCCAAGAGATGTGTAAGTTCCGGCGAATTCACTGATAATCAGTGGGGATTTTTTGACTTCTTGGCATACGACGTATTCGTGGGATGTCAAGTTCATGCCGTCACGAAGAGATGTGATGAGGCATGCGTCCGCCATCTGTGCGAAACATCACAATTCAATGTCTCGCAAAATCCAAAAACCCAAAATAGTTTTTTTCCGCGCATACCGATAGCAAGGCAAGGTAGTGGCTGAAGGAGATGTCTTGCTGCAAATAAACGACAGGAACGTATTCGATGGTACCAAACTTTGAGTTGATTCGAGACACAATTTCGGTCACTTGGCTTTCATTTTCGTTCTCCTCCGTTGTTGATAAAGCCACTTGAATCAGAACAACCTATATTCGCACGGCCAATGTTACGACGTGCTTACCCCTTATCCGACAGAATGAAACATACCTTTGACTGAAACTCTTTCCTTTGCGTCAAAAAGGCCTCAAAAGCCAACATCTTTTGCCGAACGCCCTTCACATAATCATTCTTATCTCGCCCAATCAGCACCTTTTTTCCGGCATATTTTTCGCACAAGTTATGCACCATTTCATGCACCTCAACATGGCTTCGCTTTTCATTCAAAGCGCCCATGTTGATTCCGATTGGAAAGATGCCCACTTTCACAACATTGTTTTCGAGTTGAATTCCACGCGGAGTCGAATCGAGCGAGAGAAGTCGCGTGCAAGTCATGAGAAAGTGGCGGAGAAATGAGTACGTCTATTCACAAGTCAACAAAGCAGATCAAAAAATAATTAGGTTTTTTTGATAGTCATGGATGAGTTAAGTTTGGTGAAATCTGCGGGTGGAAAAAATGTAAGCGCACCTGAAATCCAACAAGATCCGCTCCGAGGATCCCCTCCAATAGCTGCCTTCTTACTGATAAAAGAGTTCAGAATTCGTAGAATCGTTTTATGGCTCTAGTTCTCGGTTCAATTTACCATGCAGGCATCGAAAGATTTCCGACGACGGGAACGGAATGTGCAAAAAGAAGCCGATCGCAGCGTTAGGAATCAATTGGCGCACCATCCCAGGAACGAGCATTAGATGGTAATCATTCACCCAAACTATAAAGCACGGTGACTTAGTAAATAGAAAAAATGTCAGATTCCAGGGTTCATTCTCACTGATATCATCGGGTTCATGGTTTCTGACAATCGTTTCGGCAAACAGCCGATTTACTGCAACATATTGTTTCCATGCGCGTTCTTCATACGCTTGACCTTTTGGATAATCTGGCAACTGATAATGAAAAGGCTTCCAAAGAACCTGAAAGACACGCACGTTTTAGCAGAGAAAATCTCACAGCGAACAACGCGTTCAATATAAAATAAAAAACAAGACCAGCAACCTGCTTGCAAAAGTGGTTATAATGACCGTCCAGCTGATCTTCCGACAAAAACACTGGAACACAGCTTCGCGCAGCGAGCGCAGTTTGCACCGCGCTTTTTGCGTTTTGCGACCAATGATCTGTTGGGTCACGCGAGAGAGCGCCCACCCAAACGCGGTTGATGGTGCCGTTCGGTTTGTGTGTCTGAGGAGTCGGATTCGGGAAAGGAGACACAGGCGAGACAGATGAAAAGGAAGACGGAATCGAGACACTCTCGACGGCGTTCTGCAGACCAATGTTGCCGAGGGCCGACTAATGGTCCACACAGTTGTTTCGATGAGTAAAAAAAATCAGCAGTGGGCAGTGGGGGCAGATGCTGTCTCCACCTGCTCAAGCACAAACATGGTCCCATCCTCGGCATCGCTGCTTATCAGTGAGCCACTCAGCCGGCGCATGCGCAGCGACTTGAATGTGGCAGTGCGTAGGGTCTCTGACGTGATATTTGCGTTGGTTGCCATGGTCGAGACAGTTAGGGCCGAGGCGCTGCTGCTGCCGCCCCCGCCGTGACTATCCGTCTCCGCTGTGGCACTCTTCTTCTGCTGAGTCGCAGTCAGGGGCAGGAACAACGACGCCACAACAACACGCCGAGTCATTTTATTGTTTGAAATCTCACTGCCGATATATGAGCGCTGAACTAAACGCAACTTTCACCGTGCAAATATTCCCCCCGGATATTCCAGGGATTACGAAAGCGATTGCAGCTTGCTTCAACGGTATATTTCGTGTGCTCGGCTTCTCCATTTGAAAGCCGGTTATGAATTTTCATAATGTTGCACGATCTCTTTTCATTCATCCTCCTCAAAGTCAAAACCAGTTCAAATACGCGATTCAGACGCAGTTATGTATTCTAGATGTTTATTCTAGAGGTCTCAGAAACCCGCTCCTTCTAAAAGTCCTACCATGTGCGCCGCTTCTTTCGAATCCTTTACATGTTCTTTCGGGGCGCTACTACCGCCGAACCACCCTCGCTTCTTCTTCTCAGAGCTTGTAACAGTCTCAGAGTCAGTCTTGTCCTTTGCTCCAAACACGCCACCTCCATCAATGCCAGGTGAGTTGCTACTACCTCCCGACAGCAAACTGTACAGGTCCCCATTACTCGAGGGTGAGAGCGAGGAGTCCGTCGGAGAAAACATGGCAACCTTCCTCGGCGAGTCCGCTGACCAAGTTCGCAGATTCTTGTTGTAGTCGTTGAATTGCTCTTGCGGGTGCTGGAAATTCAAGTGTGGCAACTCTTGGTGCGATCTCTGTGGAAGGGAATGGGGCGGCTGCTGCCTCCGAGCGGGTTGATACCCACCCGGTAGTTGATTGTGCTGAAGATTTGCGGTCGCTGTGTGAATTCCAGGCGCCAGTGGAGTTACAGGGTTGGGAGGAGTGTTTAGTTGTTGTTGCTGCCTTAATAGGGCCGTCTGGGCTTCAATCAGCTGTTGCTGCAAGTTCAACTGTGCTTGTTGCTGTGCCAATAGTTCAGCCTGGCTTGGACCCGTAGCTTTCTTGGGAGGTGGTGGTGGGGCGAGTTCTTCACTCTGGATCTCAAGTTCCAGCAGAGTAGCGTCCAAGTCGCTGATCAGTGCGTCCAGATTAAGAACTCCCATGTTGTACTTTTTGTGTCTGGGAATGCTTGAGCGCAGGTCATGGTATTTATCTGATTTGCGAAGTGTGAAATGGAATCGAGATTGAAATTTGTGCGCGCACCAAAATGAAACGTGAAACCTGGAATTCCAAAAAGTAATATTAAATAAATAAGCAGCTGCGGCGGCAAGTAGCGAATTGCGGCTGGCGAAATAAGCCATGCGCAGTCATCGTCGTCGGAAAAAAAAATGCGGCGCGTTTCAAAATTGAACTTTGCTCGTTGGAGCGTTGGCATTGTTGTAAGCTGTGCCGAGTCTGTTCTTTGTGATTCAGATTCTCGTTGGTGGGTGCGTCGGTGCTTGGCAGATGCGGCAGCTTGGTTGGTGCATCCCAACGCACCACAAAGAAGAGAAGCCACCTTCCACTCTGCTCCCCGGTCCCAGTCCCAGCAATGCCAATTCAAATCTGGTTTCGCGATTCTTAGAATGCAACTTCAATTGATGGACACGAGTTATATTAGGTTTTGCAAACAAGCTAAATGAAAACAAAAAAAAAAAAAACAGTGCCGTCCTCAGAAGCCGATACTCTCCAACGACGCCACAACGTCCTTCTGACTGACTGGCTTTTTGCTGCTGCTGCTGCTGCTACTGTCTTTTGAAAACCCGAACAAGCCTCTCTTCCTTTCAGAACTCGTGACAGACTCTGTTTTCTCGGACGGTTTCCCAAAAATGCCGCCGCCACTGATTCCTACAACTTGGCTGCTATCAGACGAAACGAGACTATGCATGTCACTGTCGTGAGAATAGGTGGATTCATGCGAAAACATGGACGGTCGTCGTGTCTGGTCTGAAGTCCAGGACCTCAGACTCTTGTTGTAGGCCATAAGCTGATCTTGCTGCACCTGGGATGCGCTGTAGGTGTTGAGGCCGTCCGAGTTGGACTTTGAGTTGGCTAAAGGGCGTGGGTACATTACACCTACAGACTGCTGATAGTTGAATTGGTTCAAGTTGGGTGCAGGAGGTGGAGCGGAATTGAGTTGCTGCTGTCGCAAGAGTGCGGATTGGATTTCCAGCAGCTGCTGTTGGATGCGTAACTGCTCTTGCTGCTGTGTCATGATCTGACGTGCGCTTTGGGACACGGGCTGGTGCTGGCGTGGCATTCGAGTGACAGGGACGTGAGCGTGGGCGGGGGAGGGAGAGGGTACGGGCGCTACCCGAGCGGGAGTGCGTGTGCGTGCTGTGGTGGGATGCTCGAGCTCCTGCAGCGTGGCATCAATGTCGTCCATCATAGCGTCCAGCGCCGCGAACTTGCCCATGCTTGTTTCTCGCTTCTTTCTTAATGAATTGATCTGAATGACAAAAAATCATTCCTGGCCATGTGACCCCCGTTGTTCCAATCACGCCCAACAAACCTCAACAAACGGATGCTTGACACGGCCCCTGCGCCAGAGCAGCAGTCTGTCTCGCTCGCCTCAACGAGCGTCCGGCGTGTCCTCGCTCACGCTCTCGAAGCACCCGCGCGTAATGACGTGCGCTCCCGGCATCACTTTTGTCCAGGCTTGACTCAATAATCAAATGAAAAAAGTTGGGGACAAACTGTCATTTACACTTGCTGATGGTGCAGATGCCCTTCTTCCGCTCTTCTGTCAACTTGCTGATGTTTTGGTAAATATTCAACTGGGAGAAGACACACTCATACACACTGGCGAAGAAACTGTTCCAGCAAGCGAAACTACTAATAAGTTTGCCTTAATATTTGAAAGTTTCATCGGTTGTATAGTGTAGTGGTTATCACCCTGGTTTTTGATACCAGTAACCCCGGTTCGAATCCGGGTACGACCTGTTTTACTTTAAGGACAAATCTCCTCAAGTTTTGCTCTGCGTCAACAGTCGGTTGAGTTCAGAAAATTCGCTTCCAACATAGCGGTCAACAAATCCATGAACTAAGAGCAATATTATTACTAACACCTCACAGAGGACTTTTATTGTATATGGTGAAACCAGTTCACCTCTTTGTAACTTTAAAAAATTCTTATGTGCCCGGCCAAAAAGTAAACGGCGGGTCTATCAATTAGTTAAAGCGCATTAACAAGTTCTCTTGCAAATATATTCAGCCTGAGCCACGCAGAAGCCGTCCCACCAGAAGTTGCAACAGTAAGAGTCAACGGCGCAGACCTTTTTCGCGCATGGGCTGCAGGTGCTGGTCAACTTGCGACCGGTGGAGCAGACGCTGTGGGGACAAGTCGATACAACAGTCGTCTTTGGTGGACGTGGTTTGGAGGTGGTGGCAACCTTGGAAGTGGTGACTGGCTTGGAAGAACTTACAACGACCGAGGAAGTGTAAGCGACTGAGGATGTAACCGGGGCGATGGATGAAGTGTAGACAGGCTTTGAAGTTGGGGCAACAACACTGGACGAAACTGCAGTGGAAGCTGCTGCTGAGGTGGGTGCGGCACTAGTTGGGACTGGGATGGCCGTCTGAGTGCTCACTTGGGCGCTCGTTTTGGCAGCAGTAGGGCTAACAATCACAGAGCTAGTAGTCTTTGGTGGCACAGGGTCAACAGTGCTGCAGTCGGAGGGAATGTCAAAGTTGTCCGTGTAGCTTCCTCCGTTTTGGGCGTCGACACCCATTCCTCTCTTTGCAAAACCCTTCCAGATTGCGCAAGAGTACTTGCCGTTGAACAAGGCCTTGTCAGCGTCCAGGATGGCGTTACGCGCTTGAATGAAGGTGGGGTTGCATGGCTGCAGCTTCATTCCCTGAATCAGGACGGCGGCCATGTCGGCGTTTCCTTTTCCAGATGCCCGGCTTGCGGTCAAGTCGGCGGGCTTGACCCAACCGGAGACATCGACCATGTTCCAGAGGACCTCACTGAAAGAAACAAAGATGCCTTGTAAGTACACACATACACGAAGGACAACTTTAAATAGGAAATACTTACTAAAGCATGGCACACCAGACTTCACCAAGGTCGTGAACCTCCTTCAAGGTCGCGAGTTTGGAGTACTTGTGGGGGTTGGTGGTCAGGCTGGTGGAGTAAGGGTATCTGCGGATACCCTGGTTTCCTCCCAACACATATTTGCCCATGTCCACGTTGGTGGCTCTTGTGGCAGTTTCAGGCAGAGTCAGCATCACAGCCCACTAAAAGCAACAGATTAGAAGCTGGAAGCAAAATACAAGTTTTGCACTGTCAAACTCACCAAATCAGACCATCCTTCACCCATGCCTCCAGAGTAGAGACCCGAGAGACAGTTGGGGTTGGTACCACCACCAGTAAGACGGTTGGACAGACCGTGTCCAAACTCGTGGTAGACGATACCGTTGTCCAAGGCTCCATCGCGTCCTGGGTTCGTGCGGTCAAAGACGTACATTCTCATGCGACCACTTTGGCCATCGGGAGGAGTGGCAAAGTTGGCGTTGTTTCTGCTCTTGGCGTCCGTGTTGAATCGGTCCTGGCAAGTAGCCAACACTCCGTCGTTCTCGTTTCCTCCTTTGCCCATGTTGTCAAACTGGAAGTTGGCAGCCTCTTCCGTGAATCCGTAGTTGTAGAAAAAGTCGTGCGCAATGTTGGTGGCGACAAACATGTTGGTGACAGCGGCGTTGATGTTTGTTGGGTCCATAGCATCTTGAGTGTCATCAAGCTTGTAATCAAAAGTCAGCGACTCGCTGGAGGGTCTTGAGAGAGCCAAAACGCCGGCTTTTGTCTGAGTGCTGGAACCGTCCGGGTTCGACGCGGCGGCAACGTTGTTTCCGTACAAGTCTTTTCTCTCTTGGCCTTTGATGACGTGCCAGCCGTTGGGGGAAGCGTTCTTGTCCCATGGGTTCGTGATTTTAGTCAGCTGGGAGTTGGTGGGCGCTTGCTTGTGTGGTGGGACAACAGCGTACGTGGCGTCGGAGAAGTCAGAGCTCCAGTCACTGACTCCAACAATTTCACCGGTTTCGATGCTGACAAAAGCGTTGCGCCTGTTTTTCAGAAATACAGAATTGCGTTCAGTACATGCCGTGAGAAAAGTAGAGGAAGATTTTGTTGCTTACCAAATGTCTCCAAGATCCACACTCAAGTCCCAACAGACAACAAAGTCAGTACCCTTCCTGTAGACCTTCTTTGACGCCTTGATGTCTTGCTCAGCGAACGAAGCACCCTTAACGGTGTAGACATCGCCATCTTGAGTGACAGTCAACTTGTCGGTAGTGGCAATACCCTGCGACTCGGCAAACTTGAGCACAGCAACGTCTACGGAGATACCAGCAGAAGCTGAGAAGGAGGATGGTGTGGTAGCGGTGGGAACAAAGCTTGAGAAGACAGAAAGGACAGATCCGTCGGCGTTGATGTTAACGTTGGCAACGGCATTTGCAATCTCAACACCA
This sequence comes from Chytriomyces confervae, assembly GCA_006535975.1. Classification (NCBI taxonomy): domain Eukaryota; kingdom Fungi; phylum Chytridiomycota; class Chytridiomycetes; order Chytridiales; family Chytriomycetaceae; genus Chytriomyces; species Chytriomyces confervae. The sequence goes on from QEAP01000011.1 coordinate 33,079, forward strand.
TCAAGGACTTGGACAAAGTGCACGTGGTGGATTCCTGAAGAAGTGTGACTAAAATAAGGTGGGGGTTGAAAACGGTTTTAGTTTATTTGGAAATTCTGTCACAGCAGAACTGTTTACTCACGCATGAGAAACCTTGATTTGGTCGTTGGTAATCTTCAAGTTCTTTGCAAGGGCGTCGGCGGCGGACTGGGCAATGGCATCAATGCTGACTGCCGCGCCGTCTCGAGAAGACAACGCTGGGAAGCTCATGCTCAGGTCAATAGGGGCTGCCTCTGGTTGGTCGTAGGTAGGAACAGAAGCGGCGGAGTCTCGGCCAGCGAGGGGAGCCGCATGCAGCTGCTGCGCACAGATGCTGAGCAGACCAAGGAAGAAAACTGGAGCGTGCATAGAAGGAATGTTCTGTGTGGATTGTTACCCATCTGGCAAGCTGACTTTTATACACAAAAGCTCGGTGTGGAGATTTTAAACCCGGTCATGTGCACGGCCATGCCAAGTGATTTAATACGTATTAATTATGACAATTTACAGGCATCCTTCGTCGGAGAAGGTTCTCGGGTCGAAGGATCGGGCTCCTTTGCCGCGACTGGCACGCACTGCACGGGCGCTTGAGGCGGGGCCTGTTCCCAAGTGCAGCTCCGCCGATGCTCGCTTGCAAGACAGCGCCCCACAGCAAGCTTCCGTCTGTGCCACTCCAGCCACCTGTTTAAAGCCACATGACTCGCTTTCAATTTTGCAAGATAAATTCAATTGGTTAAATTCGCTTAATCACCAACCAGTGCGCGGAATCACCCGAGCCAAAATTCCATCAAACACACGAGCCCCAAATTCAAAATACGAGCTTTTGTTTGCGTGTCTGCGTTCCCAAAGTATAAACTCACAAGTGTTTTGTTTACTTCTTGCCCAACACACTCCTCTCCTTCACCCAGAACATCCACCACTTCTTCTTCAACTGCGAATCATCCAGCCCTTCCAGCTTCTTAACAATCAGATTGAAAACAGTTCCAAAGTACAACGCCACAATCGTGCAACTCATCGTGATGACATTGTAAGGCATACTGAAGTCTGGCGTCGGCAGCGCAATGAGCAGCACGTCGCTGAATAGCCGGTACTCTTTCTCTGTCCTTGAGGCAGGGTGCACTGTCAGAATTGCTGCTCCCGTATCAAACCCACGATTCGCATCCGGAGGGTGTTCCGTGTATTTGATGAATGCGCGGTCGAATTGAAATGTGAAAACGGTTATGCTTTCACCCGGTAGTGTAGCTGTGAGCTCAATCACGCTAGGTCGGATACGAGGAATGGCTGGTTGGTATTTAAGAGTTTGGTTCACTACCTCGCCAGACAAGGACAGAACTTCCTGAGAAGTGATATGGTACGTTGTTCGCTGGAGAGTATGCATGTACAACTTAATGAACCAAGGAAGCACTTCAAGAAGAGTAACGGTTCTGGGCTTTGTGTCCCGATTTGAGATCCGAATCTTGATTCCTCCTCGTTCGCGACCATACCCCGTCAGGTGTCGGTGAATTTGAATCAGCTCCGTCGATTTGGACTTTTCCGACAAGTCAGGCTTCGAGTCGGAGTATTTCACGCCCATGCTAAACTGTTTTGCTGAAAAAACGAAATTCAGTTTCAAAAGACAGCCAGGAGAGGTAATTCAAGAAGCCCAACCAAGTTCCAAAGAGTATACCCATGCATTCTTCTCGTCATTGTAAACAGGCTTCACCTTGCCTTCAAATTCAAACCCTTCCGCTTTTGGCAAGGTCACCAGAATATTGGTCTCGATTTCGTTCAGAGGACAGGAACCAGCTACCTCTTTGCCAAATAGAAACTGTAGGGACCAATCTATTGAAATGGATTCATTATGTGTCAGCTGCCGACATTGATAAAATCAATACCTTGTTTCACTTACCCATGTTCCTCTGGTAACCCTTTCGCACAGGGTCCAAGGCAACAACGAGGTCTTGGCGAATTTCTGTGGTGCATTCCGTGTCACTGGTGCATTTCCGACTCACTTCCACAGACATGGAGTGATAATCGGCATCGTAAATAGCGTACGCATTGAAAAGAGAAGCGATCCCAGCCTTGCTTCCCAAAATACAGTAAGGCTTCATTTTTCGATCTTTTATATGCGCCAAATGATTCACCTTCGTTGAACACGGAAGCAGTTTCGACCATGGTGTCAAGTTCTCAGTGCATGTAATTTCGCGAGGCAACGAGGCATACCGGAGCGAGCTCAATGCTGCGGAGCAAAAAGTTGAAACATGGTTGGTAATTTCGTATACATCGGCATAAATATTTCACGGCGCACATGAATTCACGCTGCTGTGAGTGAACGACGATTGAGGCTCGGCCGAGTTTTCCGGAGTAATAAAGTTGAGGGATGCGCAAAAGGTTCCTGCGAGAGCATTGGTAAGAGCCGACCAGCGAGTGTCGACAGATGAGAGGGAGTGATTGTTCCTGAGGTGCAAGTCAATTTCAATGGAGTGAACAAACGTTAAATAAACGGAGGGGGGAACATAAAAATCACCGCATCCAGGCCCACAGCACGACACCAGGAGGTCTGCAGCCGACTTTCGTTGCGATGCTGTCGCAGCGCGTGCCTTGCGTGAAGGACAGGGCCATTTCGTCAATGCCAAAGCCACGGGCAATGTCGTCCAGCGCATGCGCTTGGGACTGAGCGACGGACTGCGCAAACGCAAAGTGGGCAGTCACGCGTCCGCTCGGTCTCTGGTGCAGATGCAGGGTCTCATGCTGTGTCGACTGTGCAGCACTTGCGCTGATGCTGACCCAGGCTGCAATTATTATTGCAACCAGTCTTCGCATCATTATTTACAAATGTTTTTCTTTTACTTTACGATCACAACTCTGTGAGCTGCGGTCAATTGCGAAGATCACAACTACCAACGACATCTACCAACGGCATGTGCAGTTGATGGCCCTCTGATTTTCGTGGCTGTCCCTGTGTCTGCCCATAATTATCATTTGTTTTCTCGCCCGCACCCAGCAAACCCACCTGATGTAGCTAACCTGACCTTGCGATGTTGTTTCTCACGCCTCTTATATTCTGGCCTTTATTTCCCTTCATTGTGTTTCATTTTTGCAAGATTGGCGGGCTGCGGGGCAAGAAAGTTTGTCACCAGACAAAAAACAAAATAATTATGTCCAATAACTCCCGCTTTGAGACGAACGCGGACGTTAAGGTGCCTAGCACATGAGACCACCACTTAGATGCAGGTCTAAGCAGACCCATTTCTATAAACGCAGGTCATTCTCCTCGGTGACAGTGCTGTCGGAAAGTCAAAGCTCATTGAGCGGTTCTTACTCAACGATTTTGTACCGCACCAACTGTCAACCTATGCCTTAACTCTGTATCGTCATCAATGCCCCCATCCTACAAAACATGGTGAAACAATCACGGTCGAGTTTTGGGTAAGACTCAGAATTCATCTTATTTTGTTGTCTCTGGACTCAAGTTTTTTTTTTTTTTTTGGGTTCAAATCAAGGACACGGCCGGCCAAGAGCGGTTCAACTCCATGCATCCAAGTTACTACCTCGGTGCCCATGCTGTCATTCTCTGTTTCGACATGACCCGCAAAATCACGTACAAAAACTTGGATACTTGGTTTGATCAGCTCACCTCCTTCAGAGGCCTCACAGTCCCAATTGTGGTCATTGCAAACAAGGTGGACATGGATCCGAGCCGTGCCAGGAAATCTTTTGGGTTTGTCGATCGTCGGCGTCAAGAACGAAGTCGCGCCAGACTTGACGCGTCGAAAGTTTTGGTTGAAGCAAGCAAATCTTTGCCGAGTGCTGACGGCAGTAACGATGCAAACACTCTGGATGAAGATATGCCCTTGTTCATGTGCAGTGCGAGCGATGGTACCAACGTTGTCGCTGCTTTCAAAGAGGCGGTTCGGAGGGCGGTCAAGTTCAAGGAGGGTGGGGAAGTGGGTGCCACGTTTGTGGATGAGATCTTGAGCTTCATACGAGAGGAGGAGGAATCTGCAAACGGACTCTTTTCTTCAAAAGCAAAGGACGCAAAGGAAGAAGAAGAGTCAGTCTCCTGCAAACAAAGGGCCTCAGAAAAAATATCGTCAGACGTCCACGACAGCGTGACAACATTGTATCATCGAGAGAGTTCTCAGTCTGTGAATGCAGTCAGAGAAACGCGAGGGTTGGATTCGGATGAGGAGGATGACATTGCTATGACCAAAAATCTAGCGCGTTTAAAGGACATCCGAAGAGCAAACTTGTCGAGTTAGTGGCCAAGAGATTATAGAGCTATTGCTATGAGAAACTACATAAACATATTTCCAACAAGATTCACGCCATCTGTTTATTCCTAGTGAGCACTTGGAATGCCAGATTTCAATCCACTGAGACGAGCGGGAATTTGAATGCCAGTGGCAACAAGCGCATCAGCAGTTAATTTTCTACCATTCTGTTGCATCAATGCCCTATTTGAGAAAAAAAAATTGCGCGTTAGAGACCATTCAGTCACGCCTGCCTCAAATAACTTTACGTACTCCATTACAACCAAAGTAGCCATGGACTCCACAATAGGCACGGCTCTTGGGAGAACACATGGATCATGTCTTCCCTTGGCCTCGAGGACACCTGCACTACCATCATACTTGGCAGTTGATTGAGCTTGTGAAATTGTGGCGACTGATTTAAAGCCGACTTTGAAGTAGACGTTTTCTCCATTCGAAATTCCACCCTGAATACCCCCTGAGAAGTTGGTGGTGGTTCGAAGCTTTCCATTTTCTCCATTCACAAACTGGTCATTATGAATATGTCCTGGAATAGTGGTGCCGGCAAGCCCACTCCCAATTTCAAAAGATTTTGTGGCTGGAATGGAGAGCATGGCATGCGCCAACTTTGCCTCCAACTTGTCAAAGCATGGCTCGCCGAGACCTGTCGGCAGTTTTCTGATGACACAAACAACAGTTCCTCCGATCGAATCCTGCGCTTCTTTCGCGCGGACAATCCGCTATTGGTAATCAGATAACGCCAGATGCAAAATGCGATAATTTGGCGATGAGTTAGGATATGCGATAAGATTCAAGATTTGAAATGACGTCACACCTTTCTCATAGCTTGTGCAGCTTTCTCGTCCGGACAGCGAACTTCGTTTGAGTCCACGTCACGCCGAGTCACAGTGTCCAGTTTCTTCCACCACGCATTCCAACTGTCCATCCACTCCCGCTCCTTCGAAGGGTCTTCGGGGAACTCGCCGTTTGGCTCGTCGAACGGCATCATGCTTACGTTTCCGACAGAGGCCACGAACGCAACAATCTCAATTCCATGAACTGTGGTAATGTACTTTTCTGCGACAGCAGATGCTGCAACACGTCCTGAAAGAAAAAAAAATCTTATCAGCACTGAAATATAAACACGATGCACTTGGCGTACCAATCGTTTCTCTCGCAGAACTTCTGCCACCACCACTTCCGGCCTTGATACCGTACTTTTCCAAATACGTGTAGTCTGCATGCGAGGGTCGTGGGTACAGGTCCATCTCGCCATAGTCATGGGGCCGCTGGTCCTCGTTTGGTACCATCATTGCAATCGGGGTTCCAAGCGTGAATCCCATCTCAGTCCCGGAAAGAATCGTGACGCGGTCCTTTTCGTCTCTCTGTCAACAGCATGAGCAAGAATGAGCGGACCCGTCTCAGAAGGGGAAAAGGAGAGTCTTCTGCGTTCTAAGAAGACAACAACTCACTGGCGTGGTCAGTTCGCTCTGCCCTGGGCGACGTCTACTCAGCTGCGGCTGCACGTCATTCTCTGTCAGAGGAAGACCCGGCGGGCATCCGTCGATAATGACACCAACTGCTTTGCAGTGTGATTCGCCGAATGTCGTCACGCGGTAGAGACTAGGTTGGCGAGAGAGATGATGCGTCAGTGCCTTGGGGAAGTCAGGGAAGTCAAGCCGCACACCTGCCGAATGTGCTCATCGTTTTTTATGTGAATTTTTTGTGATTCATGGCTGCCCCAGTTCCCGTGATAGCAGGAAAGGGTTCACACGGTTAAGGACTTCTTGCTGCTTTGCTTGTCTGCTTTCATTGAATCCAGGCGCCTTCCCACGCTCATCAAAAACCTACACGTCAACAAGGATAAACCAAAAGAACTCAATTCACCGCTTTCAAGAATTCAATAGCTTTGTAGTCATAATATATAATGATTTCACATTCTTCCAATCCCAGATAGTATAGTGGCTAGTATCCGCCCCTGTCACGGGCGAGACCGGGGTTCAATTCCCCGTCTGGGAGATATCTTTTTCATTCCCACAGGATTTAATGCACGAATGTTTCCTCCGCTGACGTTTCGCGTTGTGGGTGCTTCACGTTGCATCTGGATATAACTCTCCTTCTCCATTAACTGACGCAAATTCGGCAACAGATTGGCTGACATGCAAACATGGAACACGTTCTGGAATTTCTTCACAAAAGTGAGGAAACGAGTGTGAAACAGCAAGAAGCTTTTGCGTTCACCACAATAACCCTTGTTTCATTGCCCCCGCAAACAGACTTAGTTGATATGGTGTCATCTTAGTTTCTGATTTGTATTGATTTCACACGAGGAAACTGTGTGAGCGGTTTGAAGGGCGTGATTGGCATGAAATAAGTGAAACAACATCACATCTCCTCAAACACCTTTTTTTCCCCAGGGCAGAAACAGGTACTCGCAGTAAATCCCCACTTATTGACATTCTATGAAGGCCAGGCCTCCAACTCCAAACCAAACACCTCACCACAACCACCACGACATACTAACGGACGAAAAAAAAAAAAAAAGAAAGAAAGAATAAAAAAACCACCAAAACAAACCAAACAGACACCAACCCAACAGAAAACCCTTGTTAATGAAAAAAAAAGTTAAAGCACACAATTCGAAAATCAAGACTCTTCAAGGCTTGCATCCATTTCCAACTCTTCCTCCTCGTCATCCTTGCCATTCTCATGCAATTCCTCCCCCTCAAGTTCTTCTTCTTCACCTTCATGCATTTCATGTGTCATCATATGCATCGGCATGGGATGCATTCCAGGTTGCATCATATGTTGTTGCATTTCAGCTGAGATAAAACTCTTGTCAAAACTCCGAGTACATATATTGATACATCAGTGCAAGAAAAAAATTTACCCATTTGCATCGGATCTCCTGTCCACACCATCGGGACCATCATTCCAGGATGTCCTGGGTAATACCCTTGTGGAGGTGGGTATCCCATCATACCAGGTGGAGGAGGTGGGTACATGGGATCATGTCCCGGCGGTGGTCCCATCATATACGGAGACCGATTTTGCGGAGAGACGTAACCTTCGGAAATTGGAACGCCGCTCTGTGGCGGTGGTCTGAATGGAATCATTTGCGGTTGTGTTCCACCGCTCGCTTGCGAGGATGCAGCTGCATTGGAAGTCCCACTTGCATTGGGTGAATGCGGTTGCATTTGCAAGGCGGTGGATGTTGGTGTTGGCGGGCCATTTTTCCCAGAGTTGCCTGCTCCTGAAGGCTGGGATGCGTTTGGCTGCGCAGGGTGTGGAGCGACTGGGCGAACATACATGGGAACCGGAACACCTTGCATTCCCATCATTGGCTGCATCATAGCGCCAGGAGGAACACCGTAAGGCATCATGTATTGGACACCACCGGGGCCCATCATGGCTTGAGAAGGATGCATTCCAGGCGGCATGAAACCAGGGCGTGGGCCAGGCATGATTGGCTGTTAAAAATAAGGACTGATGAGCAGAGTGATTTTCGAGACTAACAGCACTATAAACTAACGCGATATTGGGCTGGGTAAGGGCCTCCTTGCATCGGATAGTAGAAAGGTTGGTTTGGATCCATTTGCGGCATATAGCCACCATTTTCATCGTATCCTTGCTGAGGAAATTGTGGGCGGAAATGCTGTTGACCGTAGTCTGCGAACCATTTTAGAAACCCCGAAGGACATAAAGCTGCTGAAGTGAATATGCCTTACTTTTTTGGTATCCTTTCGCGTATCCACCAGAGTTATTCCTAACGGGTCCTTTGGAAGCGCCAGACATGGACTGAGGTCGAGGCTGTCAATCGGAAGGAGCAAAACGTGTCAGCAAGCCATAGAGGGGAAGAAAAGATCAATCAGTAACAAGATGCGAAACCTTGTCATTCAAATTTTGGTTCTGAGGAACTGGAGAAGACCCACTAGGACCAAATGACGGCGTGAATTCAACGGCAGATAAATTGAACTTAAATTTGGATGCGGATTTTTCAGAAGCTCCAGCTTCCCCTTCGTCTTTCTGAGTTGTAGCGGCTGAAGCTTCTGACCCAGAAGGTACCACAGTCCCAGCAGAGGCGGGAATTGTCGCTCCAGTATTGGTAACCGAAGTCGAATTTACAGAACCATTTCGAAGAGGGGCTCCTGACTTTTCTGATGCATTTCGTGCATTAGATGATGCAGGGCGCGCAAGTGCCGGAGATTTTGAAGCCCCGGGATTGGTGCTTGATGAGCTTCCTGGGACAGACGTTCCTTCAACCACGGGCTGCGATTCTGGTACTTTTTTGACAATGTCTTTTAAATCGGCTGGGAAAGGCATTGGCAACTGCAGAAATTCAGAACCAAAAAGAAAATATACTGAGTCATTTCGTCGCAAGATCAGTGAAGAAGGCTGAAAAAATACCTTGAAATCAGTACTGAATGCCTTCAATTCACTCAGCATTTCGGGCTTCGATTTTGTCATGGCTTCCCGCAAAGGTTTTTTAATCTGCATTCTTTGATTCTCTGCAAACTTTTGAAAGATTTGATACGATTCCCCAACAAAGTCTCGTCCATGCGACGCAGTGTTTTCTTTCTGCATTTGGTAAGCGTCGACCTGTAAGTTGCAGCGGCAATCGAAGTTAAATAAGACTCAACTGATTTCGCAGGTAATTTTCCCAGGCTGTCTTCCTTTTTACCGCCCCTTTCCGCAGCAACTTTCGCAGCATAGCTCAAAGCAGCAGCAACCCCTGGCCGGCCTCCTTCTGCTCCTGAGGATGCTGCAGCTGAAGCTGTCGGAGAAGATTTTTTGGCATCAGTTGCAGGAGAAACACGGCCAGATTTTGAGCCTCCATTCTGCGGAACGTTTGCCGAGAGTTTGGCGCTTTGTAAGTTTGGCGTTCTGCTCGGTGATTTCGAACGAGGCTGCTGGTGCTGCGGAATGGTCGCAGGATCTGGAATTTCGATCGACTTCGATGTGGCCGGAGCAGTTTTCATCGAGTGTTTGAGCTCACTATTCGCGTTAGCGGGAGGTTTGGAAGTTGTCGAAACCGCAATTTCGGGTTTTGATTTGTTCGAATCCTTTGACGCAGAGGATGGCATGGAAGTTCGGTTGTTGCCATGGTTAACGTTATTGATGTTACTCTTGCTATTAGCCTTTCGAGCAGCTGGTGGGATATACACGTTATCCGGCTTTGGTTGGTCCGATTTGCGAATGACGGATGAGTATTTATCCTCTTCATTTGTCCCATCGTCCGGAACGATCAAGTTCCGCTCTTCAAGCAAATGGATGTTGTCAGTCTTTGAATTTGAAAGAAAAAGTGTGAGTCTTAAGACAGAACTTGACAGGGGCAGAAAATAACACGGTCACCTTTCCAAAGCCGGATTCAATTTCTTTTGCCAATCTGAGAGCCTCTGCCTCTTTTTTCTTGAAGTTTGGATCCGACTTATCAATGATAGTTGTGTAAATCTCCTCCCTGAAATCGGTCTCAACGCCAAACAGCCGCTCGTTTGCAGCAAACTGGTCCCACTTCGTTCCTGCACTGCCAAGACTATTTTCTCTGTTCTCATCTTCCACAGCGTCATCGGCCCACTGAACCAGCTCTCGCTCTTTTCCAAATTCGCCCATCCGTGCGCCAATTGCAGCGTCTGTCTGGAATGCGTCCGCTGCAATGTCTTTGGCATATGCCAAGTCCACGTCCAGGCAAGTAAGTGCTACGAGATCCTTTGGAAGGATAACGAGGGAGTTGATGGTTGCAGAGGAAAGTGCAGCCGTGCCATTCTTTCCTTGCGAGGTGGATTCAGGCTTAGAAAACACTCGCGCAACAGCCAGCACCACACCCAGTTCGGGGCTTGTGGTCAGTGTGTGGAGAATACCCTCATACACGGTCCCATCACGTGACGTAGCTGTCACATGGGTGCCGACGAGGTGAAGAAACAGACATGAAAGCGTGTCATTGATGGGCGATTGCGAGTGTGAGTTTGGGTGGGGTCTGCTGCTGTTTTTGTGCGGCGCTTGGCCATTGTGGCCGTTGTGGCCATTCTGCAGCGCAGCTGCTGGCGGCCCATTAGACCACGAGCCTCTCGTGCCTTCTTTTGCAGTGTCTCTCTCCCGCTCTCGGTTGCTTGCGCTGTTGTTCGAATTAGAATTCATTGGGGCCGTGCACGTGAAGCGGTTATTCACCCGTTCATCGATCCACCACGGCCTCGACCTCCGCCCCCTCCGCGTGAATGCGAGTGCGGCTGCGAGTGCGACTGCCCTGCCCCGTGTCTGTTCATTCAGATATAATTTTACTTGTAATGAGGGTGGGCTGAGTGAGAGGTATATGCAAATTTATTTACGATATGCGCAAATATTTGGAAACTGGCAACCCTCGTAAAAAGCCGCTTTCTTCTGGAACATTTCCACGCCTGATAGGTCAGAATGACTTGCCTGCTCCCACTCCTCGGGAAGGCTCGTTCGTTTGCCCATCTTTTGAAATCGCTCGGAGAGATATTTTCGACATCATTCTCAAATCATTATTGCGCTATGCAGGGTGCAGATATGGGTGCAATGAACCGGAGCAAGCTGGTGGTTTAATAGAAATGCTGCCAAGGTATCTGTGGAAGATTGAGAAGAATGTCAAAGTCGCGTTTCTGTTTCCTCCGTCTCGCTCATTTCATAAACCGAGACAGCCTCTCGCTATGTGCCGCACCAGAATTGTTGTTAGCGCCGGCTGTTTTGACTCTTGTCAGTCTGTGGATAAATCACTCATATTGACGTTGACACACTTTTTGTCCCAAGACGGAAATTTGTCCAGTGAACGCAACCATGGATGTCTCCGCGTCCTCTTCAGCTGGGTCTTCGAACCGCAACCAGCCCAACGAGAATCCGAATGCAGCACTGAGCACCGATGAGCAAATTGTGTCAAATTTCTACGGCAAGTTTGTGCAGTGTGTGGTCCAGGCAAGGGGCCAACACAGCATTGACAGCCGAGCAAAGCAGAAGCCGAATCGATGGGTTGAAAAGAATATAACTTGCCTGTTTACCCATGCTTTATTGATGCTTATGCACCCACGCCTTTTTCATACAGTTCAACCTGGACACCCCCGAACTAGAGCCGCTCCGCAGCGAAGTAAAGTACTGGAAACGACTTGTGTCCATGAATCAGTCTCAGCCATTGAATCAGATGCAGCCGCTTATTCTTGACATATATCTTGACCTGTCCGACACGTCCATATACCCAAACAACAGCAATCCACAACGGTCCTACCTCGTCATAAAAGACGAGCAAACAATGCGAAAACAGCGAATTAACCCTGATTTGCTGGTTGGTGTTTCTGTCGATCCTATCACCGGTTCGACGTTTGATGTTCGAAAGAAGCGGATTTTGCTGGAGTCTTGGCAACTGACTTTGCTGTGAGTCTTCACTTCGGAATCATCGATTGCAGTTGTGGTTATGCACGTGTGCGCATTATCAATCTTATCTCGACTTTTTGTTGACTCAGCTCGTCACCTCCAACAAATCCGCCCGACGTTTCGATTATTTACCGGAACATGACCATGTTTTTCCGCTCGTTATTTCTGTATACCCGCCTTCTTCCAGCGCACAAGGTCTGCAAGAGGTACTCAAAGCAGCCTTCAAAGTTAAACGTAGGATATCGGCTCACGTCGAGTCGCGTTATGCCTCTCGATGAAGTAGGGCTAGGTTTGTTTGCAGCGTTCACAGAATGTAACTCTTCAGTACCGTAAGGAAACTGATTCGTTTGGTCGTTTCGACTTGTTTATTTTTAGACCAACTGCATCTAAGGGATGCACATTGCGGAATCGCAGAATACAATTTTGGCGCATTAGAAACAACATTAGGGTGCGTTTATTTGATTTCAGATACCGTATCTTCTTAGTGGACATGGTGCCTAATCAGATGTCTACGCAGGAAGCTGAGTGTACATGTCATGTACAGAGTTGAAAGCGATTTCACCCTCTCCGAACCCGAACCTCTCTTAAGCAGCTCATTTAAAGCAGAAGAACTGGATGAAAACTTCTACTCTTGCTCCAACGAATCCAACAAAAAAAATTCCAACCAGAGCAACAGCATCATACCCAAAAACATGAACCAACGATTGGATCAAACTCCATACATTACCCCTGGATCTTTCAGCTCTTCAATTTCAAACACGCGTCGCGTTTCGGCCCCACCTATGCAATCTGCCGCATCAAGCCTTCGTAGCAACTCTGGTGGACGTCTTCCATCGGGTTCACCTGCGCCTCGTGGAAATCAACCACATCTACTTGGCACTTCTCCGCGAAGTCTTGGTGCCGCCGGCTCCCGCGCGAATAATCTCAATCATCAGCCCTTGGCGCGTGCAGTTGGACCCCAGTCCAATACGCCTGGGGGGTCGAGTTTTGGGAGGAATGGAGGCGCTCATGAGAGTGTGGGTGGAACCTCTCCTACTTCGTTTCCCAGAAACCATGGAGGCGTTCGGCTTGAGAGCGAAAGCGCTGGAAGCAATGGGGGTGCAGGTTTGGCAGACGCCATTGCGATGGGCCTTTTTGATGGAGTTCAAGGGTTGCCATTGTCCGGGGGAAGGCGGCTGAATGACCTTGGTATGGGCAACTTAACTGGTCAACGTTCGGAAGCTGATCACGATATGATTTTGGGATTTGAGGAAACTCTACCCTTTGGTGCATTCAGGCACCGCGACATGTCTACAGTGAGTGTTGAAGTACGTTTGCCTAAGATAAACCTGTGTCATATAACTCTTTTCAATTTATGCAGTATCCGCGTTCGGGAACATCCCTCTCATCCAATCCCTCGCTTGGTTCCATCGCAAGCGCTTCCCGCAGAAACTCGATGAATGCACTCTCTCATGCTCGCACAGGAGAAATCCCTTTTACAGACACAATATTGGACATGAAGCAAGACGTCGCGTCGTTTCAGCCATCATCCCTCAACTCAGTCACGGGAGCCTTGACGTTATCAAGAGGATCCAGCTTACCCATCATCCCAGGAAGTACTCCTCCAAGACCTCCATTTGTGTCATCAATCATTTTCAATGCACCCGCATTGTCCAGTCGCAATCGTGCAAGTAATAATGACCTCTTCGGAGTGTCATTGGCGCAAAGCCCTCCGCCTTTTGTGTCCATGACACATCGACTTCCGAATCGCCGAATTCTCGGCGGTCCTTTTGATAGCAAGACGCCTGAACAGCTTCAACAGCAGGTTGCGACTATTACAAATGAGTTGGAGGAATTTATTCGAGGAGTTGAAGGGAAGAGAAAGAGCTTAGGTTTCAGGCATGCGCCTGGGTATTTGAATCAAGTCAACAACGGCGCTGAAGCTTCAGATGGGACTTGTGCTGACAAAACAAGGCGCGCATCGAAGGTACTTAGATGAAATGATTTCTTAAAATGTCATGGTTTTCTTTGACAAAAGAACACTTTCTAGAACTCTCTTGCAAAGATCGCGCCGCTCAAAGACTCTTATCAGGAGCTGTCTAATCATCCAGTTGCTGCCGCGTCACATTCAAAGCCAGCCCCGCTAAGAAGCTCAACACCTCCTGTAGTTTTCAGCAACTCTCCGCCTGGAACGTCAAACCGCTTGGGTTCGAGCCCGACAGCATCTAACTTTCAATCCCAAAACAATGAATTTGCCAGTTTGTCCGCGAAGCAACGGTACACAACATCGTCCCTTGGCCACTCCCCTGCACCGTACCGCAATGAAAAGCCGCAACTTCGTAAGCCCAGTTCGTTGCAATTTGCAACGACCAAACTAGGTGCTGGGCTGAGTGAAAGCGGAAACGCAGATGACAGCTCGAGTGGTAGTGATGGAGCTGCATCGGTGCAACGCTCCACAATATCTCCCATTGTCAATGAATCATATCTTGATTCACGCGATAGGGCCCCGAAAAAGCCTCCCCATTCAGGTGGACTTGCTACTTTATCTATTCCAACGGCAGAAGCTCATTGGACTTGTGGAACAAAACCTGTGCATGTATACACAGCCGACCCTGCACGGGTTTCGAGCGGGTTTTTTCCAGTACCTGATTTGAGTAAAACTGGTGCGCTGGAGGTTGGAGCCAGTGAAAGCAAAGAGTGGTCTGGTCCGTTGGTGTATCCCATCAAGTGCTTGGACGCGCAATTTCTCAGCAACCAATCCGGGGCTTCCTCTTCTTTGAGTACATCACTGCGATCACGCGGTGTTGCAACTGCCACCGCCCCGGTTACTATCCCAGAAACTGCGCGCGATATTGGGTCTAAAGAACCACTCTCTCGAAGAAAAAGCAGCGGGGGTTTACTGTCGAAAGTCACCTCTGGTGGTACTGTTGCTGATGCTGCTGCACCATTCAGTATCAGTAGCGAAGGTGCGGGGTTTGCTAGTCAGAACTTTGGAATTGGCTCGTCGCGATTTGGATCTGCGCCAGTGGAGGTTCCGTTTGGAAGAAGAACGTTCTGTGATCGGTTTCGAGTCGATCCTGACGATATTGAGAAGGATGATGCTGATGTATGAAGGATGTAGTGTAATATCAATGTAAAAAAACACAACCGCAACAATAGACAAAATACGGCATTTATTGGGGACGCTTGGCAGAATTTGGGGAATCGTGCATGTTCTTGCCAGCGCGAGAAGTTGTCGAGTGGTTCTTATCGCACATTTGAAAGAAACGGCGTTGGAGTGGTTCACCACGAGTGCACATTCGCAGAGCATTGATAAGATCCCCCCGTTTTCGGCTTTTGCGCTGCAGCGGTCGATGCGCGTGACTTTTAGAACGTAAAAGCACGCGAGAAGGGCTACAAGAATGAGAATTTAGGTGTGGCACTGGATGGAACCAACGCTTTTATTCAAGACACGGTAAATGGAAGAAATCTCGGCACCAGCATTCTTGCAGCTCTCTCTGGGACTGATCGGGTGCAAGCGAGGATCGGTCAGACAGAACTTCAGGGCAACATCAAAAGGGACACACACCAGCCTGGGTCAGACGGCCGATCTACTTCTTTCCCGCGCAGCACGCGCATGACTTGCAGTCAGTGGTGCACTTGCAGCCGCCAGCGCAGCACTTGTCGTCTCCTTGTCCGCAGGGCATGTTTACTGTTTCTGGGATTGTTTTTTGTGCTTTGCTGTGTTGGGAATGCTTTGCTTTTATAAGTGTTGGTCACGTGATTCCTGGAGGAGTCACACTTTCACGTGTGTCGCTCGGTCTCTCTCGGTGGTTCGCTGGATGGGCAAGGACGCACGCCAGTGTACTCGTTGTGCTCGTTCGATTGTTCAAGACATCGGGAGTGTTGGGCCAATCGCAGCTCTTTGGTTGATAAAACAATTGCAAACTAAACACCCCAAACAGCGTCAGCAAGCTTCGGTGCGTCACGATGCAGTTGACGCGCGCGTTGCTGGCTGGAGAGAGCGTGATCGCTGTTGGCTAGTGGAGTTCACCGATCGTCCCTGCAACCAGCCCACCCTCTATTCCCAATGACCCTCGCCTTCCATCACTCTTCGGTAATGACAACTCAACGCAAGACCCAATGCTGTTCACCGTGCATCGTTTGCTGCAAGTGGGCCAACTGAGATAAAATGAACCTTGGATTTTCCTTTTTTCGGTCACTGTTAAAAAGCAAGTGCGTTGACGTTGACTTGCACTGACAAATACTTCGCACTGACAGCTGCTTCCCACCCCAGCACAAATGTTTTTCACCCGCCTTGCACGGTCCAACCGCATGGCCCAGTGGAGCCCAATCCGCTTCGCCTCCTCAGCCACGGCAAGTCCAAACAAAATCACAGTCTCCTTCCTCGCCAAAAGTGCCGTTCTGTGCTCTGTTGCCGGTGTCTCTCTCGCAGCAATTGTTCCCGATGACATCATCGACCCTCTGCTGCCCAGCGGTGCTGATGCCTTTGATTTGATCGAGAATGGAATGCACGCACCACACCAGGAATGGGACCACAGAGCCTGGAACAAGACTTTCGATCACCAATCGTAAGTTGCTTTTGCATTGATCTGACCCTTCCATCCAAGCGGGGATGCTTCAATTTCATGAATGGCGTTTGCTGCGAAAATTTACCTCATGTCGCGGTGTGGTTCTTGGGGGGAGCCGTGATATCGGATGCGATGTTCCCGTTGGATCCGTATGCGATGGCTGTTTTGCGTTTGGGATGTTTACTTACTGTAAATTACCTTCATCAGCATTCGCCGAGGATACCAAGTGTACCGCGAAGTCTGCGCTGCATGCCACTCAATGGACCTGATCTCGTGGAGAAATTTGGTGGGAGTTTCCCACACTGAAGCCGAAGTCAAGGAAATGGCTGCAGAATACGAATACGAAGATGGACCAAACGACCAAGGAGAAATGTTCAAACGGCCCGGAAAGGTGCGTTCCATCGAAAAAAAAAAAGGATTTGGCGAAGAGAATTCAATTCTGAATGCCCCTGCGTCGACTTTTCTATGCAGCTCTCGGACAGATTCCCCGCTGCGTACCCCAACGAAGAAGCCGCCCGTGCCGCCAACGGAGGTGCCTACCCACCTGACCTCTCCTGCATTGTTAAGGCTCGTCACGGCGAAGAAGACTATATCTTTTCCCTTCTCCTCGGATACACCGAACCACCTCCCGGAATCTCTATTCGTGAAGGCCTCCACTTCAACCGTTACTTCCCTGGAGGTGCCATCAGCATGGCACGTGCTTTGTACGACGAAGTGGTGGACTATGAGGACGGAACCCCCAACAATGCTTCTCAGCTCGCAAAGGATGTGACGACATTCTTGACCTGGGCTAGTTACCCCGAACATGACGAGCGCAAAAAGATGGGAATGAAGAGTATCGCAATTATGGGAATGTTGTTTGGACTGAGTATTTGGTACAAAAGATTCAAGTGGTCTCCAATCAAGACGAGGCAGATTGTGTACAAGGCTCCCAAGGTGCGAATTCTTTTCTGCTTAATATCCATTTTTTTTTTATCGCTAATACCCCTATTGCTCTGCTGGTTTTCTCAGGTCCGCGATGTGTAAAAACGCATCTAGACAGTGGGAACCTCCAACATTTCTATCATCCTTTTTTGTTCTTCTTGAGTTTTACCTTTCGTATGCTTGCGATAAAAAGATTTGCGCTCTTGCTCTTTCAACTGGAAATGAAATGTGATTTATGATGGCGAGGAAATCTATTCCAACAAAAACAGCAAAAACGTGAGCTAATTCTCTAAGTTCAGGCATGTTTCAATCCTTTTTGATGGAGTTGCAGTCCCAGCAGGTCAGTTGCGAGTTTTCTATGGTGTAGCGCAGGTCGTTGTCGATGTTGGTCAACGCCTGTAGCCCAGTGGGCGCATTTGCACATGGCGCATTTCAAGAAAAGTGGGAGCTTGCCCCCTTATTGGTGTGCATGCTGATTATGAGGAAGGGAGCGCTGAGTCTGCCGAACTTATGCTGGACGCTCTGGACACTTTAACACACAGCTTGTAACGACCCGTAATCGTGGGATGGGCAATGACGTTGTTCAATGCGGTGTCAGTGCAGTGCGTGTGTGGAGTTTTCAGCATTGTCAAGGGTTTTTGGAGTCTTGTCCAAGAGAGGTTCGCAAGATCGAAGGGGAGATCAATTGTTCCACGAATGCGCGCTATTTTGCCAAGCATAGTTTTGGAAGCCGGCAAGCAGTCAGGAAGATGCATCGAATGATTTGGTTGGATGTGTGATATGATGCATGAAGAATCAGTGAGTCGATAAATAATGAAAATATTCAGGATGGTTTTTGAGTGGGTTTGAATGATGAGACTATCATCTCAGTCATCAGGAAATGGACAACCTAAAACATTTTACTCTCTACTTATTTTTTTAACCCATTTAAGTGGGCAGTCTGCGAAAGGGGTGATTCTCACTGCTGGACCAACGACGTCGCAGCAGACAACAAAAAAAAAAAAAAAGAAAAAAACAGTAGAACTGAAGAAAGACAAGACCAGGTATATGTTACAATCCCTCAGGATTTCTGCATAATGTCCTTGCGGACGTCAATCCAGAAGAATTCAAGGTTTGTAGCCATGGTGTAGACATCTGTTTTGATGTGATCAGAAGGAGATGACGAAGCACAGACAGGGCAGGGCACTCACAGTTTGAAATGGCGGGGATGATGAGCAGGATGGAGGGTGATCCGGAGGCAATGTTCAGGGTGCCGACCATGGAGTAGTTGAGCGTGAACGCGTTGGCAGCAAGCACAAGCAGCGACCGAATCACTGCGCAAACAAAACGCAATTTGCGTAAATTTAGTTAAATATTTGCACGTTACACCGCTTATCCCATTCCGACGGCAATCAGCACATGGGGGGGCACACTCACCGTTGTCGGCAATCAGGACCCTGTACACACGCTGCAGCTGGTTCGACGAGTCCTCGTCAACGTCGCGGAATGCGCTGACAATCGTGGTCGTCGTCGCAAACACGTCCACAAGGATGCCGCCCGTCGAGATGCCGATGATGGACGTCTTGTCCTGGATGTAGACACACCCGCCAGGAATCTGCTTGCTGTAGCTCCACATGCAGTCGAGCACAGCCCACGTGCAACGGTTGGCAATCAGAAGAAACGCAAAGCCTGCAACCCACGGCCGCTTCTGCGAAACAACCCACGCCTTGAACAGCAAGAAGTAGGAGAAGCTGATGACAAAAACATGGAGGGTGATTTTGGAGACCAGAGACGACTGCTGGCAGTCCGTAGAGGCCAAAAGGGACCAGATGTAGAGGGGTCCGAAGATCAGGGAGACGAGGTTGACTACTATCATGATGGCCGGGATGGACGCTTTGCTGACGTTAAACTTCTGGACGGAGAGAATGAGTCCCTTGACTGCGTTTTCGAAGCCCATGGCAAGGAGGAAGATTGCGACGACGATAGGCGTCTGCAGAGAGGCAATCATTGTGAGGTGACGACTTTTACGTTATTTCTTGAAGCAATATTGGTAAATTAAGGCAAGCAGGACATCAGTCAGGAAAGCAGCAAAAGCGCGACTTCAAAGCGAACTGCCAACATAGAGCCAGGTCCCAGTTCCGCATGGCCCCATTGCGCAGATAAAGCGGCCCAATTTGAGGCTTTCTGATTGATGGGATCTGACTGACCATACTCCCATCACTTCTTCTGAATGCATTGCAGATGAAGTGGACGTTTAATGAATAGATGCAAGACATAATGCGGATAAAGACTTGAAAATATGAGCATACATCAGAGCGTAAAGAAACCAAGAAAAGATGAAATCCTATCGTCTCTGCTTTCTCTCGGCCTTTGCCTTCTCCGCCTTCTCCTTGGCTTCTTGTTCTTGCTTGGCTCTTTCTGCATCTTGTCTTGCCTTGTCCGCCTTGGCCCTTTCTTCATTTTCTTTTGCCTGCTTTGCCCGCTCAGCCTCCTGCTTTGCCTTCTCGGCCGCCTGCTTTGCCTGTTCAGCGCCTTGCTGTGCTTTTTGCTCCTTTTCCCTTTCCGCGTTTTCCTTTGCTTGCTTTGCCTTATCCTCCGCTTGCTTTGCTGCTTCTTTGGCTTTTTCTTCGGCCGCTTTGGCGGCAGCACTGGCGGCGGCGTTGTTTCCATTTCCGGCTTGGGTGTTGCCATTGTTGGCGCCAGTAGCCGGTGTAGCCGGTGCAGCGGGGGTGGCAGGGTTTGCAGGGGTGGCAGCGCCAGCTCCAGCTGTGCTCTGAATCTGGCCAGACGGAACAATCTGCCAAGGCGAGCGTGAAGAACCCGAGGAAATGACCATGTTGACGGTGACTGGACCCGCGTCGTTTGCGGGTGGAGTCCACATGATTGTGAAGGGCGTCTGGGCCGTGAGTGGTTGCGAGTGAGTGATGGTGCTGGCATCGTTGTCGTTGGCCACGTTCTGGCTGGTGCACACTGCGGGAGTTTGAGCGCGTAGGTTTTGGGCACCGAGGTTCGTGAAGGAACCAACGTGTTGTTTGATACCGCCGGCGTTTGGAACGTTGACAGTGCCTACTGGAACGGCTGTGAAGGAAGAGTCCATGACGGTTCCTGGAGTCATGTAGGCAAGGACACCGGCGAAGCTCACGGCGCCACCATTCGCAGCGGCAACAGTGATGGGGATAGCGGCACCACCTGGAGTGTATGTGGCTGGGAGTTGCAGGACGAGACCGAGGTTTCCTTGTTGGAGCTTGTGTCCGGCCGCGATGATTGATTCAGTGATTTTGCAGCGAGGTGCACCGTTTGGAAACGCGATGGTTGACACTGCGAGGGTCAACAGTGAGATGCTTTGAATGAGTTGCATGTGGGAAGATGTTGTTGTCGTTGTTAAGGAAAGACGGGGCCAGAGGACCTCTGTCTTTATAGTATTGGACGCAATGAATTCGGGGGCTAGTTGCATGAATACTGCGCAATGTCGGATGAGATTTACGCGTAAAAGTAATTGGCAATTTAAAGGAGTCAATTTTTTGGGCCAATCAAAATTGAGGGGCTTGTAACGCGGACTTGCGACTGCGCGCGTGTGTTCTAAGAAGGCACACGATCGAGAGAGCGAGCATATATCGGACATCGTGTGAGGGAGCCCGTTGGCGGCGTACGGACACTTGCACTGTTGCGACCTTCTGTCGTCGGGAGTGCGTGTGTGAACTGCGATGGATACGCTCCCTCTCTCGGGAGATGAGGACAGACTCCGACTTCTTTTAAAGCCATCTGTCGATACTTGTCGTTGAAAATATGCACTGCGTTGAACACGGTTCGTTTGATGTTTGCATCCTGGACAGGTCTTGCGCAGGCTGCGGAAACGTCGCGGAAATCTCTCATCAAACAAGTCTCCAAACGCAGGAGTGGTTCTTGGGGCTATTTACGGAGAACCCGTCCCTAATTCGACATTACGTTGAATATTGGTCACACCACACGTGTCATTTTGTTTGTCGTTACATCCTGCTCACTTCATTGTAATTATGCACTGATGTATACAACTGGATGCTTCCGCTTGTGTGTTTTGTGTGGGGGGGTTCTGAAACCTCACGTTTTGTATTTGTCCGAATTGTGACCCAGTCCACTTGTCTGCCTCGCCATACTCTTGTGCACGCAAGTTTGAGGAAAAGGCGGCCTGAATCAACTGCGTGGCGGATGTATCCAAGGAGCCTGCGGTGCCCAGCAAGGCAGGCACGCGGGGATTTGACGGGAGAAAGTGCTCGTTCTGAATCCGGACGCATAAAAGAGAAAATCTGCGTCAAGAACAAAAAAAAGCACCGAAAATGAGTCCATCGCGGCGCAGTGGCAAAAAGGGCAAATCAGGAGCCAAGAGCAAGGACAACACAAAGACGGAAGAGCCCGCCGTCGCCACCGATGCATCTGTCGAAACCGTCGAAGCTGTGGAATGCGCCCCCAAAAGCGCCAAAGACAGTCTCAACACAGACGTTGGAAGTCCCAGTGCCAACTTGAAGCGCTTCCTTCCGCCGCAAAACCAGCAATCGCCGTGCAAAAAGAGCCACGTTGAACTCGCTTTGCTTGAGTCGCAGTCCGGGCTCGACGCCGAGTTTGGCTTCAAACGGACCATCGACATCAGCGTTGCTTCTGTTCCGCGTGTCGACTCAAAGTATAGCGACAACTTCCACGTTGCTTTTCACCCGGATGGAGCTGTGGCTGAGTCTGGAGTGACTGCTGGCTCTTCATCTGCTAATTCGAACGCGGTATCGGGTGGCATTTCGGGACTTTTTGCTGGTACCGATGCTGTCTTGCCAGTCAAGATTAATTTTGCGCTTGGTGGAGAGTCGGTTACTGAAGACGATGCCTCATCTTCAGCTACTCTGGCCGGACAAACTATTGCGGATCCAGCGGACGCTGGTTTGTATTTATTGGCTGTTTTGATTGCGCGAACCTGACCGTAACTGCCGCATCAGATGCATCGATTCATCAGGAATCGGACGGTCTTGAATCAGACACGTTGAACTTGGAAAGCGAATCGGGCGAAAAAAAGCGCCTATTGCCAGTGTTTATGACAACCGCAATCCAATCCCGGGTTAAACCCATCGTTCTCCATCTGCGGTCCAAGGAACACGCGTTCAAAGAATTCAACCCGAGCTTGCACAAAATTGCCAAATATATGTTCATTGTATGGACTTTCCCGTTTGCTGTTTCGATGGCTTTCATGAGCATCCCGCTTTTGATTCCAGTCGTCCTTCTGGCAATGGTTTTGGGTTTCGGCCGCACGCGAACGTCTCTTGTGGGAGCGTATAGTGAATTGAAGGAGCTTCTGGAATAAGGGCATCCGTTTGGCTTCTCTACGCCCGTTGGTCTGCGCATGTATCAATTTTCTATTCGTCTCCCTTTTTTTTTTTACGTCACGGTTTCGGATATCTTTCGCAGTCCTCGTCTGAATGGGCGCTTTTGATTCTGATGTTTCAATGTTTGTTGCAGGCCCTCTCTCTCTCTTTCCCTCTCCCACTTCTCTCTTCTCCCTTTTTGCAAAGAGCGTAGGCCTCCCTGTTGATATCGTCTTTGGTCCCTTTTTTTCTTTCGTTGCCCATCAAAGATTTTATGGCATTTTCTCAGTAAATTAAAGCCTATTTGCCAGTCAGTTGTTTACGTGAATCGCCGATGCAGCCAACGCGTGTGCCGGGGCGGGTAACGCGTAGCGTGCATCAGGCGCACTGGATGAGCGGGCGCTGCTGCGAGGACTGCGCAGACAACGACGGTCCTTTCTGGGCGCGACTCGCGAGGCGCGCAGTCATAATGAGGCAACGCGCTGGTGTTTCTCATTTTTTAAGTCATAATTAAGCCAAATTTTGGTTGTTTGAAGAAATTGTTGTTACAATTCGGACGGCATAAATAGACGCGTCTCCCTTCGTTGACAGGCATCCAGAAAGCACAACCACCCACTACTCCGCCCATCATGCATTTACTCCAAAGCTTCTCCCTCCTCACCCTCGCTGCCACGACACTTGCCTTCCCTCAAGGCGCTCCTCGATGCAAAATCACCGAATCCATCATTGCCGCCGGCCACAAGATTCCACAAGGCAGCCTTGGACTGGTCATGACCCTTCCAGCCTCATATACTCCAGGTGGTGCCGCCGTTCCCATCACTGTCGCCGCTGCCAACGGAGGCGCAGTCAAGTTCCAGGGTGTTCTGGCATACGTGACGCCGGGAAGTGTTCAAGACTCTCAGCTGACCGCGATCCCAGCAAACCCAGGTACCAACGCCGGTGGTGTTCCTCAGCATGTGGGCACGTTTACGAATCTAGGGGCACAGCAGCTGCGAGCACAGACGGCGGCCATCTGCACCGCCCAGAACGTGACCAACGATAATGCAGCAAGCACAATCACTCATTCTCAGCCGCTCACTGCGCAGACGCCGTTCACTGTCATGTGGACCCCACCCACGACTGATGCCGGAGTTGTCACGGTCAACATGGTCATCTCGTCCGGATCATCCAAGACGCCATGGCAGATTATTCCATCTGGCCAGATTCAGAGCGCTGGTGCTGGTGGAGCAGCTGCTCTGACGGCAGGCGCTGCTGCAGGCGCTGCTGATGCGGCAAAGACGGCCAAGACGGCCAAGAAAGCTGCTGCTGGCGCCGCTGCCAAAGCCGCCAACGCAGTCAAAGCCGCGGCAGCAAAGGCGGCCAAGAAAGCAAAGAAGGCTTAAAAAGACACTGTTGCAGCTACCGTCACTTCGTATCTCTCCTTTCACTATTTTTATAATCTTTTTGAACTTACTTATAATTGCTAGCGCTTTTTGCATGTGTTTTCATTGTGTGGTTCACTGAAGTAAATAGTCTGTGCCTGCGAATCTTGTTTTTTTTGAAGGGGGTGGTCAGTTGAGCGACCTGGTTTGAAGAGGCGTATGCCCCAACCAACTTGGCCGCATCTTTGTAAACTACTCACATTTGTGACAGCGCCTTTCTTCCTCAGCGCTTCCATCTTCATGGCATCCCGTCTACGTCAACCTGTTCTGGCATGAAGCTATTCGTAACAGGTTATTTGGTAGCTACTTTTTGGTAACTAGGGCTAAGACAGGGCCTCCAAGAATGGGTAAGACCCACTTCAGTTCTTGAGTAACGGCGATTTCATTTCGCCCAATTTTTCATTCATGATCCGCAGAAACCCACTCTCAGAATTACTTCTGCGCAGCCAAGAGTCTTCGTATTTTAGCCAAGAATTTCTTTTCAGCATCCGGAGATACCGCGTGCCAGATTTCATTCGTTCTATTTCGCGCACTATATAAGGCTGACCACTAACCAGTATCAGCTCCTACAAATCCCAACTTAGCTCCCTTCTAATACTATAATCTTCAAGCATGCAGCTCATTCAAAGCATCTCTGTTCTTGCCCTCGCCGCTGCCACCTACGCCTTCCCAAACGGCGCACCTCGCTGCAAAATCACTGAATCCATCATCGCGGCCGGACACAAAATTCAGCAAGGAAGCCTCGGTCTCGTAATGCAACTCCCAGCCACCTACACTCCTGGTGGTGCCGCTATCCCCATCACTGTTGCCGCTGCGAATGGTAGCGCCGTGAGCTTCGCCGGTGTCCTTGCCTACATGACTCCAGGAACCGTCATGGACTCTTCCTTCACGGCTGTTCCGATCGGCACTGTAAACGTCCCCAACGCCGGCGGTATCAAGCAACACGTTGGAACTTTCCAAAACTTGGGTGCACAGAACCTCCGAGCCCAAACAGCCGCCGTTTGCACCGCCCAGAACGTGACCAACGATAATGCAGCAAGCACCATCACTCATTCTCAGCCGCTCACTGCGAAGACGCCCTTCACAATCATGTGGACGCCACCCACAAACAACGCGGGTCCAGTCACGGTCAACATGGTTATTTCTTCTGGATCCTCGCGTACTCCGTGGCAGATTGTTCCGTCTGGCCAGATTCAGAGCACAGCTGGAGCGGCTCCTGCCACCCCCGCTAACCCTGCCACCCCCGCGAGCCCTGCAACTTCTGCCGCGCCCGCCGCCACTGCTGCTGCAAAAAAGAATGGCAAAAAGACCAAGAAAAACAAGGCCGCAAACGCCGCAAAAGCTGCTACTGGTGCTGCCGCCAAGGTGCTGAATGCAGTGAAGGCTGCTGCCGCAAAGAAGGCGAAGAAGGCAAACTAAGTGGACGGTTTTTCTCCCTAAATCTCGGCACTATAATGTACAGATTTGCCTTCTCCTTTTTTTTTTTGTTCGAACTTATTCAACTCCTTCTTAACCTTATGGATCAATCTCATTGTTTCCGGCTCTTTGAACTCGTTTTCCTTTCACATCTCTTTGTTCAGCAATTTAATACATACATTCAACTCATACGTAAAAACACCATCGAAAACAAAGTGATATGTAACATGCAGATCATCGTCTTTACCAGTCGAGGAACGCGTTTAAGGCCAGCGAGTCAATCCTTAACTGCATCTTGGTACCCCCGGTGTCCTTCAAATTTGCGCAACAACAACTAGTTCCTGTCAGCATGCTCACTAATAAAGAGAGTACTCACTTCACTTGGAGTCACCACCATCCGTCGCGCCACGCTTAACACCGGCAACAACGCCTGGAGCGCTGGATGAATGACCCGTCCCACGCTGTCAAATTTTCCTGACAGGTACAAAATAATTCTTCACTTCATTAATGCTCGGTCATTCATAGTGCTACGACCCCCGATTTTTAAATGAATTTTGACGGGTTTTACCGGCCTTAATCGCTATGAAAGTTCGATGAACGCTCAATGTCCGTATTTAACGAAGCTGGCGCCGCACCTGATCCACTTTCAACTCGCAACCTACACTCTTTCTGTTCCATAATGCAACTCATTCAAGCTGTATCCTTGCTCTCCTTCGCAGCGTTGTCGCTGGCCTTTCCAAACGGGGCCCCACGCTGTAAGATTACCGAGTCCATCATCTCCGCCGGCCACAAAATCCCTCAAGGCAGTCTCGGGCTCGTAATGCAGCTGCCCGCTTCGTACACACCAGGCGGCCCAGCGATCCCTATCACCGTCACCGCAGCCAACGGAACGGCCGTCAGTTTTCAGGGCATGCTCGCGTATCTGACACCCAACCCAGTGCAGGACTCTTCTCTAACTGCAGTTCCCGTCGGTACTCCCAATGTCCCCTTTGCAGGTGGCGCTCCACAGCATGTTGGCACCTTCACCAACATTGCCGCACAAAACTTGCGTCCGCAAACGGCGGCGATTTGCAGCAACCAGAACGTGACGAACGATAACGCTGCAAGCACCATTACGCATGCTCAGCCGCTCACTGGCCAGACGCCGTTTACTGTCATGTGGACTCCGCCGGCGGCTAACGTTGGCCCTGTTACTGTGAACATGGTCATTTCCTCGGGTTCATCCAGAACACCGTGGCAGATTATTCCGTCAGGTCTCATTCAGAGCACAGCCGGTCCTGGTAATCCGAACGCCTCGGCCCCATCTTCTGCTACTGTTACTACCGCCGCCACTGCTGCCACAGCATCAACGACTGCAGCCACCACCACCACCACCACCACCAAGGGAAGAAAAGGAAGAAAGGCTAAGAAGGCAAAGAAGGCAAAGACGGCATAGCAGTTCACGCGTTTTGTACTTCATCTCTTTTATTTTATTTTCACATCAAGCTCCCCATCCCCAACTGTATTTTACTTTTTATCAAATACATAATCTGGTTGAACTATATCCACACAGTCGAGTGATGCAGCTGTCACTGATCTGGTTGAACTATACGCGATGGAGCGCTTTGAGTGATGCACGGGATACACTCCTTCAGTCTCCTCAGCAGGAATATTTTATTGTAAAGAACGTTGAGAAATAATGTTACGCCGTTAAGTTATTCTTCGTTGCCATTTCAAACATTGCTGTCTGGACTCGCGCACCATGTCTTCAGTACCTTCCGTTGCCCAGGATGGCGACTGCGGAGTGTGAGAAAATACCTCCATTCCCATACACCAGGGCCCTCCTAGCGTTTGCCACTTGTCGATCGCCAGCCGTGTTTGTAAGCTGATGAAATGCTTCAATAATATTATACATTGCTGGCACTTCCCATGGAGCTCCAAACGCCTTAAATTGCCAAAGTAAGTGAAAACCAGAAAAGTGACACACGGAAAATAACCCCCACCTGAAGCCCTCCATGTGTATTGATCGGGAACACTTCTTGAGGTTTGAAATTCGGGTCATTCGCCAAGCGGAAGAGAATTTCCTGGTACTTGTGCTCAATATAGAGTCCACCCTTTCCTTTTCCGCAAAGCCCAACTGCCTCAACTGCGCGAATCAAGCAGATTGGGAAGCAGTCATACAATCCAAAAAAGTCAATATCACGCACTCCTACTTGCGCCTATAACAACCGAAACAAAAAATTCTCAGTTCCCCACGCATTTGAATAAAAGATTGGGGAAAAATAAAACTGCCCCCCTACCTCGCGGTAAGCTTGTTCCGCTGCCTCTTCGCAACTAAACATATCCTCCGTAATACCACCAACACTGGGTGGATACAATGGACCACTTGCCTCACCGCCACCGACAACGACCACACCCAATCCGGGATCTAATCCCCGTCGTTCCAAGAATCGAGTAGATGCAACCAACAGGGCAGCTCCTCCATCTGCACGACGCGCACATTCCAATACAGATGTGACTGGCGCAACTAACTGTGCCTCGAGGACATCCTTTACAGTCCTCGGAGTGCGAGTCAAGGCATATGGATGCTTCGAAGCCATGATGCTCATTAGTGCGCTGACAGCAGCCAGTTGTGATCTTGTAAGCCCATATTGCTGCATCTGATACTGAGCAACGCGATCGTATCTGATCCCAAAAAAGCATGGTAATATGTATGACGTTAGCTTTCGGAAACACCGTCGAAAGCAGACGGGTGAAAAAACTATTTGCGTGTACCCATTGGGAATAACAGGGGATGGCAAGGGTTCCATCGTTTTCGAGTTTTCAACTTTCACGACATCGCCTTCATCGACTTCGCAAGTGGCATCGGCACGTCGCAAAAACTCTGCAGAATCAAGTCCTTTGACAGCGTCTCCTGCTACAACTGCCACCAAGTCCAGCCCCTAAGATATACAATGAGAGGCGAGCTGAATACTGAGGCAACTTGAAGAAAACGCACCTGCTCGGCCACCATTCTTTGTGCGCTGAGTAAAGCAGCTACAGGCCCCGCACCACCTGTATCAATTGTGCGGCACTGAACATGCTTCGCCGGCAGCAGGCCCACCTACACGCGACATTGAAACGAGTTAATCAAGTGTGTAAAGCTCCTATGATGTGATGCTGTCAAGAACCTGAGTCGCAAAGTAGTGTGCTTCCATGAAGTGTGGCTTGGCCAGCGAAGGGATCGCAATCAGGCCTGAAATGTCCTTGAGCCCCACACCTGGGATCGATCCAAGCGCTGCGTCCAGCGCTTGCTGCATCAGCCTCGAAGGAGACGGAACTGGCTTTGGGTTGAGCCGCGTCATACCCACTCCGATCAGCCGTGCTGCATTTCGTGACATCTGGTTTTTTTTTTTCCTTTTCTAAGTTTTCTCGGACCAACGGGTTTTCCTTTTCGGCATCAACAAGTTGATTTCAAAGCGGCATAACCTTTTTGCGAAGAACTTAAGAGTTCTTTTTAACTTATTCATTGAGGCGTATCTATCACATCTTCTTCTTGGCCCACTTCATCCCACATGCATTACACAAAGTTCCTGCTCCTCCCGGACCTCTCCTCCACATTGGCTACAAAAAGAAAAGGGATGACCGTTAGCATATCTATAGGGTCCGTGTCTCAGCATAGCACTCAACTGTAACGCTTGTTTGGCAATACGCGCATTTTTTCTTATCGACAAGGGCCTCTTCCTCAGTTGCAACAACTTCGCCATCACTCAAATCTGCTTGTAAAGAGGCAGCTGATGATGACGATGATAACGCTGATACCAAAGCTTTTGCTCCTTTCACTGAACCCCTGCGTCCTGACCTTCCAGTTACTTGTTGAGGTGTCCCTGCTTCAAACTGCTGCTGCGCTAAAGGAGCTACGACAGATGGTGTAGGTGCCATTTCTCCTTCCTCGAGCTCAGCTTCTTGAGCAATAGGTTGGGCTACCATTACATCACTCATTGAAACTGGTTCAGTGTCAATCAAGCTGGAGTGATAAGTGGACTGAGTGGACGCAATGATTGGGGATTGCGCAGTGGACAAGGCCTCCGCAGTGCCTACGAGGAGCACCGATTCCTTTTGAATCAACTGAAGAGCGACTTTCACATGATCGAGCGGGTTGGACGGCTTTTTTGGAATTGGTTCGCGCGATGACTCAGAGTTGCCGTCAAGTTCATCTTTTGAAGGATTCAACAGCGAGATACTCGCAGCGCCAAAACTATCAGCGAGCGGCTTCGCCGGGCTGGTTGCCAAATGCTCCCCTTGTAAAGCAGCTTGAAAGCCAACGGCGGTAGTGTCTTCGGAGGCTAACCCTGCGTCCGGGTTTTTCGCCACCTCAGAATGAGCACTTCCTGATGATTCCTTCTCTAAAACTGCGTTATCGGGGGTCGCAAATGTGTGATTGAGACCAGATGTGTTTTCAAAGATCGGATTCGAAACTGCTTGCATCAAGATGGGAGGTGAGGACGACGTTTCGAGCGTATTAACTCCTCCATCATTCGCTAAGACGGCCGTAGGAATAGAAGGTTCGCTTCGCTGTTCCAAAGAATATCCAACATTCGGATCCTGTGAATTATAATTGACAAGTGGAGGATTCGAGATGCTTGCAGTCACAAGCGGAGTGAAAGCTGCTGCGGACTGATCAAGGCTAAATGCTGTTGCATCAGCGTCAGTCAAACCAGCTTCCCGCGTCGGTACATCAGTTTCAACAGCTGCCAGATGATCCGCTGTTTCATTGGTCGCGAATGGAACAGATGGAACGTCGGTATCCACAGGCAGGTCAGCAGATTCCGAGGTGCTTTCTCCGTAGATCCGATTGGCGTCGACTGCCACCAAATTTACATTGACTGGCAACTGAGATTCATTGGATGCTAAAGTTGAAGATCGCGGTGCAAAATCAGATGTACCATGCCCGACATGGTCTTGGTTTCCTGAATTATCACCTCCCTTCAAATCTAAGTTCTCTGCAAAAGGCAATTCTTGTGGCACAGTATCGCGCCGTGCAGCCACCGAAGATGTTTCTACCGTTGATGTTACGGCAGGTTGTTCATCGATATCCATGTCATTTGTGCCATTATTCGTCGTTTGTGTTACAACAGCACTCGCGTCTTCAGACGACTTTTGACGATCAGAGGAGTTAATGTGAGTTTCAATGAATTGGCCCTGGTCAGATTCACGAATTTCTCCGGCTAGTTTGGTATTGGGTGGGGAAAAGGAGCAGTATGTGAGTATTCAGCGTCTGGAAACGTAAAGGCGAAATCTCACCTTCAACTTCCCCAGATGAAACACCTGATTCTTGCATGACAATGTCTGCACCGCCTTCCGGCGCATACTTTGAAGATAGTTCATTTCCTGGCTGAACCGATATTGTCACATTATTCACGTTCAGAGCGCTTGACCGCACTTCATCTGGCGCGTAACTGCGAGAAGCGGAGTCCGGGATATCGACCGACTGATGACTCAGCAGAGCAGAAATGTGTGTAGACGTTTCGACGACGGCGTCAGTTCTGGTGGGGACATATTCCAGCGCTGGAATCGGCTCGGGAATCTTGGTCGGTGGCTCATTGGAGATTGGAGATTCAAGAACAGAAGAAATTGGAATAGATGACGTTTTGATATATATGCTTGAAGTTGCCACGGCAAATTGCTGTGCTTCAGCACTCGTTTCCTTTGCTGGAATAGCGCTTGAAACAGAGGAAGGTTCTGCAAAATCTGATGAAGGTTTGGTCAACGTCCATACAGTTGCTTCGGAGGTTCCAGATGGTTCTTGGGCGTTGTCTGACGATATCAACTGAGAGGGATTCGATTCCAAACCAAGCGATTGAGGAATTTGTGGAGAATCAATTGAGGGAGCGCCGCTTTTTTCGCTCGCAGCATTTTTCGGGAAATCAGTCGTACTAAGACCTGCTTGTGTCGACGGATCCATTGATAGTGTACGCTCAGAGACTCGGCCATCCGATTCGTCTCCAACGATATTAGAGACAGATGTCGACGACTGCGGCACGTCACCCAAGTTGGAATCTGATGCAGGAAAAGTCGCAACTGATGTGGACGTCTGTAAGGATTCGATTCCAGCAGGAGAGGCTGCGCTTGATCCAACAGCAACCACACCATTGTTGGTGGCCTTTTTCCGATCTTTTCGCTTCAAATTCGTCGCTTGTGGTGAAGATGACGATCCTATTGCAGTAAATGTGACTTTGGAGGCGGTGGTCCGTTCTTTTTTCCGAGCGCTTGTCGGAAGACTTTCTTCTGCAACGGCGTCCCCGACTGTAGTAGCAGGTTCCGCAAACGACGCGCGGGATCTTTTTCTGGATGATGACGGGGCATTGATTGGGACTGGAGCAGGTTGAGTCGGAGGAGGAGTGCTTGTGGCCATATTCCCAATTGATGGTTCCATTAATGATTGAGAAGATGAAGGTGTGGACGGTTCTTCGTTAGATACAGTCTGGGATGTTCGAATGTTATTATTGAGATCGAATTGTGGAATGGGAGCTGTTGGTGGTTTCACTGGCAGCGGCGTGGGACTTGCCCCAAGGGCCAAGTGAGCAGGAATCGGTGTCGGAATTATTGATGAAGACGCATTAGTGGCTATTGACGTGGCAGCAGCCGGGGTAACCGTTGTTGGAGTTGAGGCTGGTGCTGTAGCAGGAACTGGTTTGATATTAGGCGGAGCAGATGGATGATTAACTGGCGGATGAGTCGGTACAGTGGATGAGGGAGTAGACACAGAAGCAGAGAGGGAGGCCCTGCGCCGTAATTCATTCGTATTCGCATTTGCAGCTTGTGCTGCTGAGCGAAGCGGCCAAGGAGGCAAAACTTCAAGACAAGAAACCATATTCGAATGCACATTGAAACTTGGCAGTTTGAAAAGTAGGTGCTGACAGAGTAAGCTCTGCTTCCATTGGGCGTACACGGATACAGGTACTCGCGAAAGAGTGAGCGAAAAGCCTGAACTTCCGAGAGAGACCTGAACCGCGCCTGATTGAGACACTGAGTCGAGCGAGATGTGCGTGAACTGCAGCGAGTACCATTTGCCGGTGTCTGGGGTGGATGTTACGTGCGTGTTGAGTTGGACGTTAAAAACAGGGTTTGACAGACACGCACCCAGCATCAAACACGCCGTCTTCGAGATGAGTATCATAGAAGGTCAGCATTGAAAGTAACAAGTTGAGGGCATGCCAAACGAAGTACGCACTGATTTGCCAGCCCCAAATTGCGTCGCAGTACCGACACGCTCCGCATCAAGATACACTGCGCACTCTGACTGAACAGACACCGTCTGCTGGCTCGGTGGTGCCCTGCATGTGAACAGCATTTTATTGTTGTCCGCCTGATTTTGCAGTTTCTTTCATCAAACAACGTAAATATTTACTTTACATGAAAAAGTGTGCAAGGCATGTTCGGCTACATAGACACGGTCTGGCCCAAAGTTCAGAAGCTTCCTTCCACAGCACAGATCGAGCATGCATTTGAAACTTTCTCCGGCCAGCGTGGACTTCCGGCTGAAACTGGTGTCACATGCCCAACATGTAGCGGACTTCTTAGCTACACCAGCAGAAAAACAAAAGACAAGTAATGCTGGTGTCATTCATTTGGGCCAGGCAGGGAATGCAGGCGGACAAGTGTTTGGCAAGGCCGAAATGAAAATTTTGAATTTACAGTTTGGTTGTCTGTCTTTCTGCGTCCAATAAATGCCGTCGTTTTGAAACCGCTCCTTGAAACGGGCATTGAAACAAAAAAGAATAGACGGAAAATGCAGCTTAGACAATTGCTGTTGGTCGCTACGTATGCGTTGTCGGTAGCTGCCGCGGAGGGGAAGATGAAGTGCAGACCCAAAGTCACCCCCGCGCTTTCCGCCTACCAAGCTCCTCCACCAGCGACAGTCTCAGTTGCATCGGTCCAAGTCCCAGCTACACTTGCTCCTTCTACCCAAACGTATTCAGAGCCTGCTTCAGATTCCTCCGAGTCTGAGGTTGCTCCCATTCCTACCGAAACTTCTGCTACGACACCCGCGACGGAAAACGAACTGCCCGCGCCTGCACCCCAGCCTGAATTGAATAGTACCGAAAGTGTGACAACTGAATCCGAAATGGCAGTTGAAGATGCCCCTGCCCCGGCACCCCAACCAGAACAGCCAACGGAAGTGCCTGCGCCTGCCCCTGAACCTCAGCCTGAAACCTCTACAACCAGCACCGATTCCGAGCCTTCATTAGTTGTGGCGATTACGGCCGCGATCGTGCAAGAATCTCCGGCCCCGGTCGCTCAGCCAGTTCCATCGGCAGGAAAATGCTCCGCCGATAACTTGCCTGCATGTGCTTTACTGGTTCCATTTGACAACCCGCCAATTGAACTCAAGACCGCCGACACGATAACTCAGTGTGTTGGACTTGCTAACTACGCGAGACGCCTATACAACCCTTCAGCTCCAGCTTTAGTATGGAGCGCAGCCCTTGCGACAAGGGCTAAAACTTCAGCTGAATACGCTGCCAAGTTGGACTGCTGGAACTGTCACAGTGACTCTGGCTCAGGTACCGACTGGGGACAAAACCTTTACCTTTCCAAAGGAAACTGTTGGGATAGTTACGTTGGATGGGTCACTGACGAAGCTCTTGCACCAAGTGAAGCGAACCCCGATCAAGGGCACTTCAAGAACGTGGTCGGTATTGCGATTGCATTCTCGCCATACTTGTCGATTGGTTGTGGAAGCAGCTCCATTGGGTCTTCTGCCACCGTTTGTAATTACGGCGTTTCGGCCACGTACAAAAGCTGAAGAGGATGTTCATTGCTTTGCAGCGCGTTGATTAGTACATGCACGCACTGCATCCATTATTATTATGAGAGTATTAAAAAAAAGTGTCTATTCCTGCCCAATATTTCGTAATTTTCTTAAAGCAACAACGCACAAGTCTCTGCGCGCCGATTACTCAAGAAAGTACCGCCACATCTGAAGCATCATTTATCTCAATCAAATGAAACAACCGACGCAACGGCTGCATTGCAGCTTTTTCACACACTTGTGCTGAGAGTCTGATGCCTACCACTTGATTTATTGTTTGAGACCCAACTGCAGTCACATTTGCATAATTCTGCCTGACTGGGCTTAAGGTGTGCTTCAGCCACTGATTGTTAAACTACATTTGTTGGCCATTAAGGGTGTATTCTCTGATGCGTCTACGGAAGTTTGGAATACACGGCTTTTCAAAAGCAGGCACGCGCTGAGACTTGCATAACAAACGGGGCTAGTTAAGCTTGAGAGCGAATATCCATTTCCGTATTTTATCTTCTCCCAAAACAGCCAAGAACAGCAAAAGAAGTAATGCTAAATATATACCAATGAATAAATCCATCGTCCCCCAAACATAAGTAATAGGAAAATCCCCAACAGAATAAGCCAGAATACGAATCCCGAAACGATAAAAAAAAAAAATGTAAATAAAACCAGTAGAAGAATAGCCAACCTTCAACACACTACAACATCGTCAAAATCTTCCTGCAGCTTTATCGCTCACCCCACACGCGACACATGAAACACGGCGCGCAAAATTGTGAAACCTACACGCAGCATTTGGGCAGATCCAGTCTCCAGGCTTCAGAGGATCCTTGCTTTTAATCCCTTTCATAACTACCGCGGGAATTATACCGGTTGTGGTTGCTCCCGACGCGTGCATGTTGCTGCGGTGAATGGATGTTGCGTACACCGGTCCGTTGCGGGGGAGGCGTGCGCTTCCTTGCGTTGAGATCGCGTGTGATTGGGCAACAGTAGACCATCCTCCTGGGTTTACTGCATTTGCGGAACTCGGAGTTGTAGATACCGGAGAGAGCGGCTGCTGCTGCAGCGCCTGAGGCGATGGTGTAGACACCAGCGTCATGGTTTGTCTGGGATGCCCACGCGGTGTCCCTCCTGCGACAGCTGTTGCGTATCCGGAAGGTGCCGTTTGGAGCAAAAATGGGCGGCTTGTCGAAACACTCATTGGACTAAAAGTGTTGTTTCCGGATTGGCCAGAAATTGATGAGGTTGGCTGCAAGAGTGGAGGCGGTGACGATTTTGACAAAGACGCGCTTCGGTTGCTGATGTAAGAGAGGTTGACGTGTGAGGGAGGGAGGGTGTTGAATTCAAGTGACTTTCTGGATTGCAAATGAGAGGATGGAGTTTCAAAAGTCGTGGCTCCAATGGAAGGAGCTGCAAACGAGTGCACGTCTGTATTCATTGAGGCCCTTCTGCTTCCTCTGCTGGGGACGGGAGACGTGAAGGGATCCGAGCTTTCAAGGAAGGGCTCAAGAGAATATGAGTGATACGCGTTGTATTGCGCAGCCCCAGGCGTGACAGGTGAGCTTAAGGTGAGTGGCGGAAAATGCAAAGGTTCAGCGGCTTCATTAAAATGACCGTACGGCGTGTGGTTCTTAAATGGAGGCAGGCTGGAAGTTGGAGAGGCCAAATTATGATTTTGTGCACCCGGTTCAAAGTCGTTTTCAAGGCAGTCTATCCAGTCTGCCATCCAGTCCGGGGCATCCTCTTCTTGCTGCCGCTTGACCGAGAGGCCGTTCAATTTTGAGTTCAGGTTAACGATTGCTGCGTCAGATGGACTATCGAATATCTTGTAGTTCAAAGGTGGGTGTATGTGAGCGTTGCATAGTTTGTCTGAGCCAGTCTGTTTTACCGGATTTACGGAAAAGGGTTGTTCCCAACCCAAAGATGTTAATTCGTCTCCGACGAAAATTTTCGAGGTCACGGCTGGTGGTATGGTGCGCAGTAAGGACGGCGAGGAAGCGTGCAGTTCTAAGGCAGGGGCTGCAAATTGTTGAAGGGGACTCGTGTGAACTGTTGCGGATGGCTTCGGTGGGGTGATGGCGCTCACGGGGTAAGGGCTGATAAGCGGAGCTGACTCAAAGTCACGCACACGTACAGATAAGTGGAGGGGAGGGTTTACAGGGTGTATCGGGTGTATTGTAGGGTCTGTGGTTAAGTTGCTTTTGGTGCTTGATGGTGGTGAGGATGATGTGCCATTGCTGGGGTTGGAAGGTTGAGCCCAGTTTGCGTCTGAGAGAGGATCTGCAAGTATCGATCCCTTACTATTTGTGTATGGGAGGCGAAAGGGAGGGGCTTGGACCAGAGTGGCGGTGCTGGCCCGATTGAGCGGGTCGAAGCTCCCCTCCCGCCCGTGGACACTATTGAACATTTTATCGCAGATTGAGGTGGTCATTGTTGCCATACGCGCATAATCTGTTTGGTGAGCGGGCTGTGTGTAGATGGAAGGTGTTGTTTGTGGTGTGTTGTATTGGAATTTCGAAAATGTTCCGTCCATTTCAAAACGGGCGTCGATCGCTTTGTGCCTATCTCTGATAAAATCGAATCCAACTCCGATATAAAAGTCAAACATGGTCGCTGCTCCGATGCCCAGCTGAGTCTCACTGAACATTCTGCCGATGGAAATCGTCATCAGAGAGAGAACCAGGTGGACGTGGCCATGCATACAAAGATATGACCATTGCTCAGTTCAGATCAGCGCCTCTCTCTTGAAGGAATTCATAAATCGTCTCTTTCAGCGAAATGCTGTGCTGATTTCTCGTCTTACGAGGTGTTTTACAATTAAAATCAAGACTGATGCCCTGTCGTTTCTGCATCAACGAGCTTGAGAATGTTAAACGCGTTAAACTTACGTCATGAATCATATCCCTTTCGCAGCAGTGAAAGCGTGGGTCAGGAGATGCTTCTCTTCACAGGGCGAGATAAACCGACTTTGCGGAACTCGCATTCTCACATTACCGTGCCCAATTGAATCCGTGCCAACCTCCAGATTGGATGCTACCCTATTTAAACACCAACTGACAACCCCATCAACCATAATTCCGACGAGCTGTTGCTCTCTCAGCTTACCTAGTTTGAACTTCACCTGGGTTGCACCGTGTAAAATTTTCCATAAAACGTGAATGAACATTTACATTTTATTACCCAGCATCAGGGAATCTCATAGCATACCGCCCCTCCCTTCCTCAATGACATGAGGAACAGCCTTGAATGCGTCCGCAATAGCATTTTGCGCAATATGAAGGATGACCCTCTCATCCACTTCTCTTCCACCCAAATTACCAAACACCCACATGACGCAGATACAAACTATTACCTGCATCAAAAGAACCGTAAATATCACGACAAAAGTCGCAATTGGATTGCGCTGCATAACCCTTGCGAGAGCAATGAGACCTTGCCAGATTTCATAAAACTGTCCCTCAGCTTCTTCCAAACTTTGCCGGATTCGTTCGGAACTGGACCCAATTCCATTTCCCACCAACTTGTCACGACGCCATTCTTTGCCAGTTTTTGAAGATTCCAATGAAAGAAGCTCCACCATCTGCTGTTTTCGTTTTTGACGGCTTTGGAGCTCCATTTCCTCTAGTTCGTCTTCCAAAGGGTGAGACTGCCCGTCTTGAGCGGAACTTGCAGGGGTTGCAATTGTCGAACTTTCCGTCTCTGCGACTGGTTTCGAGGGCTGCACGTTTGCGTTGATGAACGCTTCCAGATCCTTATAATGTGTTTTAAGACCGTCCAAAACTGCTGCATGTATAATGGCTGGGTAACGAATTGAACAAGAATGTGATTCCATTCAATGGTAAGAAAAAAAGACTCTGACAAGACAATTCGGAAATTACCTTGAATCCAGGAGCTTTTTACAAATTCCACAAGGCAAGTTACGCGCATTGATACTCCAGCATCCTGAGAAGAGCGCGTCCAACAAATTCGGACATGACTCATAAAACAAGTACCACTGGGCACATCAGGTGTGACCGTGGACTGCGAGATACAAAGTGCGTCATCCAGTTCAAACCAGTGAACGTTTTCTCTGACAAAGCATCGTGTCGATTTTGGACCCTGTTTCAGAAGGTGAGATGGATGATATTGTTGCCCAGCTTCAATTTCGTCAAGCAAAAAGGTGTCGACTTTGCCTTACCAATGGATTCGAAAGAGGAGTGATATTCTCGGTTCGCCTTTCAAGGCCAGCCTTCGCATCTACGTAGGAGACGATTTCAACAGGCTTTGTTTCCGTCCCACTTTCGTAGAGAGTTTCATCAGGAACGCTGTTGACAGTGAAAGCTGGGAAAGTGTCGCCTTGTTTCCACGCAGTTCCTCGAACACTCTTACAAGCACGAATCGGACCCTCCAGATATCTGCGCATTTTCGAATCAGACGAGCTGTAGAACGCCTCCCATATGTCCCCGAGAGACAAGGCCGGAAACGTGGCTGTGTGAATCGCATTCCAGGTTTCGACTTTGCAGGTACACGATGCCGGCCCGGTAGCTTTCTTTTTCGGTTTCGAAGTTGCATGAGGTTCTGGTGGCTTTTGGCCTTGGATTGACGGCGTTGTAATGGATTGTGTAAGAGGCGCTTCGCTTTTGGCAGCAGGTTTCAGTTTTTGCGGGACGGGTGTAGGCGATGATGGCAGAGGCGGTAAGTGGTTCGAGTTGTTGGATTTAGCTGTGGGTGAGGGAGAAGATGAAGAACTGGTTACTCGATTATTTGTGGGAGAAAGGTTGGGCGACGAAGCCAATGCTGGACTGCTATTAAGGTCGACGTCTGACGAAGACAAAACTGTGACTTTGTTTATGGGCCGAGTTGGCAGCGATGGAGTCGAATTGCTTGGTTTGATGTCGGGCGTGAATGCTGCCTGCAGTGCTTGCATTTGGTTCGCTTGCTGAATGGCTTTCCGTTTTGCGATACCAGCAAGGTGAGGAGTCAAATCAATCACGGGTGAATCTGGAGGGCTATATTCTGCGACACCCGAATCGAGATGAGACTCATGAAGAGTGAGTGTTGGAGCAGCTGGAGGCGTAATTGGAGGCAAATGTGTCTGGCTTGGAAGAGTGACCACATGCTTCTGATGAACAATGCCGGCAGTGGATCCATATATATCCTCAGAGGGGTGGTGAGAAGAAGTTGGACTTGAGGTGATACTTCCTGCAGGAGTACTGGATGATGTTGGCGGCACCAGTTCTACAAGGCCACGAGACTCTCTGCGATTCATACTGGCCATAAGTGCGAGGTATGCTGGTTCTTCAGTAGTTGTCTCCACCGCAGTATCAACACCGGATGCTTCATAAACAGCCTCCAAATTTGCGACCAATGGACTCTCTTGACTTTTCGAGTTGGTATTCGAGTCAGCGTTTTCAGCGGTCTCGCCAGATGATTTGATTGTTGGAGTCATTTGAGGCGCAGAGACGCCACCGCGAAACATTGACATTGACCACGTCCCAATTGTGTCCAAAGAATTCCGCTGCTTGACAATTTCACCCTGAAACATCTTTGAGGTTTCTGATTCATTCGCAGGCTTCTCTGGGCTAGTATCTTTGGAAGTGGCACTTGATTTGGGTGCAGCATCAGTGATTGAGCTTGTTGATGAGCTGATTGCATCTTCTTCTTCGCGACTACGGTTGTTTTGCTTGCTGAACGTTTGCATTTTTATGGCTTTGGAGGTGTTGCCCCACTGGCGCGTGATGGCATCGTATGCATTATCGCGTTGAAGGAAACTGGCAAAGTAGTGCTGCGGAAAAACAATTGATCAGAAACAGAAGCCAAGCAAAGAAGTATAACTGTACAGTTATACCTGCTGCCCCACGATCGTCGAAATCTCGATCGAGTTTGGAATAAATCCACCAATGCTCTTCTTTTCTATGGAAATGATGTCATTGAAATCCAGAGTAACTGAGTGGGACCATCCAAAAATATTTGCATTGAAGCAGAGATGGCTCGACGATAGGTACATTCGGCCTTGAATGAGGACTTCGCGCTGCCATGCACATGACCATTCTGTGACATGAGAAAATCCCAAAATTCAGAAAGTGCAAGCTGTCTGTGTTCATTCAGAATGGTAGACCGCTTACCGTCAAGTAATACCTCCTCCGCATCAATATTGGGGAAGAGATCGTGCCACTCCTGATTTCTTTTTTTGGGAGCTGGTATGGTCTGATAAATCTGTGGAGCAAGCTGTTCAGCGGCGTTATCAACAGCTGAAGCATTTGGGGGCGCGTGAAAATGGGAAGATGACGGGCTGCCGCTTTTAAGCACTGCGACGGCGTCCCTGGACACTGAGATGGAGTTTTCGCTCTGGCGGCGGTTGATGAAAATCGGGTGTTTCTGAAGGTCGATTTGAGAAGTATTTGACACAGCGACCGGATTTGCAGCTGCTACTGCAGCAACTTTTTCGCTTTCTTTCTGTATCCTATCTTTCTCCTTTGTGGAATCGTTGCGCTTCGAGGCCACATTCACATAAGGGAGAGTGGGATCCAAAAGGGTGAATGCTGAAGATATTGACGCGGACAGGGCTGAGGATGCTGAACGGAGGGGAGAAGATGAAGCCGAAACAGGCTTTTTGACATGCATTGGGTGGTGGTCTAGAGTCGGTGTGTTGGCCGTGTTCGTTGCAGAGGACACGGACGTGGAAGTGGCGGAAGCTGAGACATCGCTTTGCAACTGCGCCGCAGTGTCCCCTTGAATTTCAACTTCCATTCCTGTAGTCATGGCTGTGGATCCTTGTTGCGCATCCGGTTCATCCAAGGCGCCAACTTGAAGTGGGTCCTGCATTTTACTGACTTCTGTGCCAGAAATAGATTCTTGAGGCCCACCGACATACACTTTATTTGGAATCATATGAAACCTACTTCAAGCGCGATCACATGTTGGGAGCTGTAAATGCTGCCATAAACCTGTTTTATAAGGCTGAACATTGAAGCTGAACGAGAGAAGCACAGTCAGACGGCCAATTCGAGACGAGCTTCGCCACGTAGCCGGTCAATGGGCACAGAAGCTGTCGCGCTTTGAGCTACGCGTGGGAGTGCGAGGGATATATGGTAATGGTGAAGGTAAATCTGGTGCTTGGTTTTGTTGCGTTAAAAGTGGGTAATTTCTTGTGCTTCGCATTGCAATTTTAACTTTGGAAGGAATGCTCAGTGCTTCGCTGGACACTGCCCAACAAATGAGCAAGGAAGCCAACGCAGAAACTCGTGCCGGGAGTATAGCAGGAGGACTAAACCCGCTGGCGCGCGAATGGACCCCAAACGGAGCCAACCCGAACGAACAGCACCTCGATTCGGACAGCGAAACAGCTCCCATTCTACCTGTCAGGAGGCACTCACACTCGTGCGCTCCCTCCTATTCACACTCCTACTCCCATCCCCATGCAGGTACAATCCTTATCTCCTCTGTTTCTCAATGCGTTGCCTTAACTTCAAACGCCAGGCCTGCCCCCATTTCCGTCGTTTTCACTGAACGCGACGGGGAGAGTATCTTCAACAGCAATTGGAACTCCCGTGAACGGCCTTACGCGTTCAAATTCTTTGGCAGACTCTCTTGGACTTCTTTCCATATTTTCAACTTATTCTGGCCGCTCACCAGCCTCAACCACTCCCCCTTCCCCCACGCCTATGTTTTCTGTCCCCGCTCAACAGCACATGTCTGTTTTACTACCAGCTGCTGGCTCGCGCACAATCAATAGCGCTTCTCAAATTCATAAATCTCTCCCACTTGCTGCCGTGCTGAATCCTTTCAGACCGCGCTCACCTGGAACGGGCTCGCAGGGAACGCCAATCCATATTTTGACGAACTTTTATGATATCCATATACCCCCGGCCCTGCGTGTCTTCCACTACGAAGTCAGAATCATTCCTGAATCCTCGTCCTCCACACTCAATCGGCGTGTCAT
Organism: Chytriomyces confervae; assembly: GCA_006535975.1. Taxonomy (NCBI): domain Eukaryota; kingdom Fungi; phylum Chytridiomycota; class Chytridiomycetes; order Chytridiales; family Chytriomycetaceae; genus Chytriomyces; species Chytriomyces confervae. Next base: position 75,008 of record QEAP01000011.1, read on the forward strand.
GGACGCGTTCAAAAATGCTTTCATGAGCGTTATGATGGCCGGCTGTGGAGATTCGAATTCAAATATTGAGGTTTCACCGTGGCTGGCAGTTTATGATGGACAGCGAAGCCGTAAGACTGGAATGAATTATTATTTTTCTGTTCGTTAACATTTGTGATGGCGACGACAGTATTTTCCCCAACTCGGCTGCCTTTTGTAAATGACGAAGTAACAACCCACGTCGCACTGGTTGATGAAGATATCAGCAGGAGAAGGTTCATAGTCGAGTTATAGCGATGGCCCACAAACGCAAGCTTACACGTTCCTACTTAAAAAAAAATCAGAGTTCAAAAGTTTGGTATTCGCATCCGGAAACTCACGGATATCCAGATGGACAAACTCCACCTGTACAACACTGGACAGATCACGGATATTCCCCGCGATACTATCCAGGTTTTGGAAGTTCTTCTGCGACAGCGACCAGCGTCTTTGTTTACCACCATCGGGCGCGGAGGAGCCGGGTCATTTTACAGCGAGTTGCAAAATACCCCAATTGCAAATGCTCTGACTGTGCATCAGGGATGGTATCAAAGTGTCAAACCCTCGTTTGGATGTGTCAAGTTGAATTTGGATGTTTCAGCCACAAGTTTTTATTGCTCAGGTATTTTCACATTTGTGGCACTTTAAGCAAGTCTCACCCATAAGTTATTATTAAGGGCCGCTCATCGAAACTGTTGCAAAGTTTTTCAACCGCCCCACGATCGAGCATGCACGAGCCAACTTCAGTGATAACCACGAACGCAAACGACTGGAGCGCTTCCTTCGAGACATGACGATAGAAATTGCCTACAGATCCACAGGACGGAAACGATACAAGATCAGAGCGCTTTTCGACAAGCCATGCGCCCAAACCCTGATTGTCACTGGCACCTCTCCAACAGATCCGCGCGGAAAACAGATTGTAGCTATTATTGACTACTTCCAACGCATGTATGGAGTGACTTTGCAATACCCCTGGCTTCCTTGCATCGTTTGCGGTGCAAAAAACGATGTGATTTTGCCAATGGAAGTCTGCTTCGTTCGTCGCAATCAGCGCCATGTTGGAAAACTCAATGATCAGCAATTAGCAGACATTGTCAAGCTGACGGCGGTTTTACCGGAATATCGAAAAGAACGGGTTGCTGACGGGATGCGCCAGCTTCATGGAAACAGTGCCCTTGAAAACGCCAAATCCAATTTCGGAGATACTGTTTTGCAAGATTGGGGAGTGCAGATTCAGCCAGAAATGAGTATCATTGAAGGTAGAATTCTTGCCGCCCCACCTCTTATTTTCGGACCAAGCAATAACCCAGCTACTGACTGGAAGCAAGTCATCACCCCAATGGATGGAACATGGAGAATCGGTAGAAACTTACGATTTGCCACTCCTTCAAGTTTGTCAGTATGGGCCGTTGCTGTATTTGGTGATCCACATAACTTTCCAATCCAGACGGTTGGCTTATTTGTGAAAAATATCATGACTGCGTGCGTGGGACTGGGAATGGAGGTAGCCGAAAGAAGTATACCGGATTTAATTGTCTACGCGCCGATGCCAATGCAAGGAATGCGCATGCAAAGTGAAACAATTGAGGCTACACTTCGTCTCGCAAATGAGAAGGCTGTTCGCATGAGTGGCTTCTCGAAAGCACCACATGCAATGTATGGCGATGAAAACAGCTTTGATAACTGGAGCGGCGGTGCTTTTGGTGGAATGGTTGGAAGCTCTGCTCCCACTGTGGCTCAGATGGTTATATGTATTTTAGCCCAGAAAAACACGGTGCGTGTTTATGTTCCCAGTTTACTGTAATCCCCCTCTGAACTGTCTTGCAGGTCTATGAGCAAGTGAAAAAAATTGCTGAAACCGACATTGGAATCATGACACAGTGTGTCATTGGAAAACACGTGCACACTACCAAACCATCTTACGCGCAAAATCTGGCGCTCAAGATAAATGCTAAACTAGGTGGTGTGAATTCGTATGTTGATCCCATCAACGAGTTGGGAGGATTGGGCGCTTCGCAAGTCCCAACGATGATTATGGGAGCCGATGTGACGCACCCCCAGTATAGCTCCAGCGATCCATCTTCAATTGCAGCGCTTGTCGGAACTGTTGATGCCAGGTGAGCCTCACCAGTTTCATTTCACTTTTTTTTTTTCTTTTCTGTCAAATATTTTCGGACATCTAATGGGGTTCTTCTTCTGCAAGGTTCTGCGAATATCGTTCTACGGTGCGAATTCAAAATTCAAAGCGGGAAATAATGCAGGATCTGGAATCCATGACACGGGACTTGTTTGAACTGTTTCATCAGCGAAATGGTTGCTACCCAGTCAAGATTCTCTTCTACCGTGATGGAGTGAACGAAAACCAAGTACCGGAGGTTCTTTCAGAAGAAATACCGGCAGTGAAACGCGCCTGTATTGCTCTTGGAATCCCGGAAGCGCGCTTGACATTTGCAGTTGTCAACAAGCGGCACCACGCCAGATTTTTCCCTGTTCGTATGGAAGCGGGAGAGTCTGATTCAAAAGGAAATATCTTGGCCGGCACTGTCATTGATAGTGGTGAAGCTTCTGGTTTTTTTGGGTCTTTGCAAATTATTTAATCTTGCTCCTTTTACCGGCCAGGCATAACCCATCCGTTTGAATTTGACTTCTATTTGACGTCCCACCCTGGTATGCAGGGTACCAGCAAAGCGGCTCATTATCATGTCTTGTACGATGAAAATAGTTTCACGGCTGACACCTTGCAAGAAATTACTTACAGACTCTGCTATAATTTTGCTCGGAGGTAAAGATGCGTCTTTCGGATGATTTGGAGTTGTGTTGAAGTTTCGTTTCCACAGCACCAGGGCGGTAAGCGTTGTTCCTCCTGCTTACTACGCTCACTTGGTGGCAGCTCGGGCTCGCTGTTATGCGTCTGCGCAGAATAATTCAACTCAGAATGCTGGAATGTGGAATGGCACTCGAGGACTCGCAGGGGCCAGCCCGTCACTGGAATCTCTTCCAATGTCTTGGGGAGGTATATCATCCACTGGCCCACCAATGACCACCTTGCCATCAGGTCATTTTGGAGCGTCACGAAGTGCATCAAATGGTAGTTTGGTAAACAGTGCCGGGGTGGGCAGCGTGTCTGGAGGACTGTTGTACGGTGGACTTTCAGCAGATTTTATCGGGGCGGGGCAGTCTCGCGGGGGTTTCAACAGCTCTGCTAGCGGGGGCTCTCCTGCCTCATCTTTCGTGTCTTCAACGCTGGAAAATCATTTTGGTAAGTGTTCAAGGAGCCGAAGGCCAACCCGTGCAATTCTCACGCTGATTTCCTTACCCAGGAAGCAATCGCAACAATCATGGTCGTTTTCGTGAGCTGCCACAAGTAATGGCGCAACTTCAAGGAACCATGTTTTTTACTTGATGCGCACATTGAACTATTTAAGGGCCATGCAGTAACAAGAAGCGACTGTAAATGTGATAGTTGAGTAATGATATTTCTACAATAAATCCGATGGAAACCAGCGCCTCCTAAGATAGTTAAACTTGTCAACATTTTTGACGTGAATCCTGATCACCACCATCATGGGAATCTTCGAATGGTGGATGTCAAAATGCCAGGTCGCGCAGAACATCTCCTCATCCTGCATAGTATGAAAGCATAACGTAGGCAGAAAAATGCGCTTCATTGAAATGTGTATTGGCTCAGCACGTCATCCGGAATATATCAGACTCGACTTGTTTGATGTCCTTCGCAAGTCGCATATAAATGCCGAGCAACTGGTTAAATTCCGCGCCAGCCCCTCGATAATCACCCAGTTGAGCGTCGAGTATCGCCGTTTCGGCGTCAGCATCACGCCTTATTTTTTCAAGGTCCAGTCTGAGGAACAAACGCAAGAAATTAAACGCCAAGGATATTGTGAAATGAAAATCTGGACATTACAGTTCGTCCGCCATGGAACGCCCCAAATTTCCCCCATAAACAGATAGTTCAGATTCTAGCAAGAGGCATTGAAGCTTCCGATGGATGTTTGTGATGATGGCGGAGAAATAGTCTGCGTAGACGGAATGATGGTCGGCCATCTCGTCGAGGCGTATGCGTTGAAGCTGATCGGCGAGAAGAGAGATGACATTGATTGCATTCTTCGGATGGCGAGATAGGATAGATACGATTAGATCCAATCATTATGCACGTTTGCCATGCAGCAAATACATTGAGAAACAGTTGATGGGTGTCGTTGATTGCGGTCGACAACAAATGAGATTCGCTCTTCAGTTCTTTAAGAGAATCTTTCTGGTGTGAAAAGAGGCTCGGTTGCGCGGCTGAGCGAGCGGCTTTGAGCGCGTTGTGGAGTGCTGAGACTGGTGCTGAGTCTGAATCCGTCGAAAGGAGGGTTCCAACAGGGATTTAGCGTTCGAAAGCATGTTGGGCGAATCTACTCTTGCCGTATGCATGCTCGTCCGGGCGTGTGTTTCGCAGTTCATCCCATTCATTTCCCGTCATCATTATTTCTGTCATTGATAAATAAAAAAGGCGGTTTTACAAAAATATTCTGTATCCCTGACGAACAAAAAGAAACGAGAACACATGTCAGATCCTGTCGCACCCACTTCGACCCTTGCGATCGGTACCACTTTCTTTGTTCATAACTCTGCATATGATGGTCTTCCTAAGGTCCAGTGCGTACACTCACATATAGGCTCGCGTAAAAGCCAACTTGCCATGGTCCAAACTCACCATGTTCATGGCCTGTTGTCAAAGATGTTCCCACATATCCAGTTTACCATCACTGGAATGACAACCACAGGTGATGAGGTTCTCGACGTTGCGCTGGCAAAAATCGGCGCCAAGGCGCTCTTCACCAAGGAGTTGGAGGTGCTTTATTGCGGTTATTCGTAATCAAAAGAACACCTGTCTAAATCACGCGCAGGTTGCACTCCACGAACGCTCTGTCGATCTTGTTGTTCATTCCTTGAAGGACATGCCCACACAGTTGCCGCCCGGCATGACAATTGGAGCCATTCTTGAGCGAGAAGACCCAAGAGATGCTGTCGTCATGAAGGCCTCTCTTGCTGCCAAGGGTATTTCAAGACTTGAAGATTTGCCAGTAGGAGCCGTGATTGGGACGTCATCAGTTAGACGAATCGCTCAGCTTAAACGAAGATTCCCCGGTTTAGTTTTCCAAGATGTGGTACGAGTTTTGCCCGAATTTATTGCGCGACTGTATTCTTTGGAACTGTCTTCGCACCTAATATCGTTGCCTTTTCGCAGAGAGGAAATCTTAACACTCGATTGGCAAAGCTTGACGCCGAAGACGGCCCTTACTCTGCTTTGCTTCTCGCTCATGCGGGCCTTGTGCGCTTGAACTGGCACTCGCGTATTTCCCAAACTCTGGATCCAGATACAATCCTTCACGCTGTTGGACAAGGTGCTCTAGGAATTGAAATTCGAGCGGATGATGCTCTTGTGGGAAGTATCGTTGGTTCACTTGAACATCGCGATACCGCACTTAGATGCATCGCTGAACGTGGTTTCATGCGTGGGTTGGAGGGCGGGTGCAGTGTTCCCCTTGGCGTGTGGTCTGAAATCACCCGGAAAGAAAACGGTGCGATTCACATTCTCTTGAAGGGTGGAGTTTGCAGTGTTGATGGAAGCAGGGAAATTCGTGATGAGCTCTTTGTTGAATTTGACAACAGCACAGACTATGGACGCCAGAAAGAATTGGCGGAAGGACTGGGCAGGGATTTGGGCATCAAATTTGTAGCCCTTGGGGCGCAGGAGATTCTGAAGGAAATCCGCCACTGAAAAGCTGGTGTTTTTTTTTTGGTTCCTGGGGGGAGTTGATTTTCTCAAAAACATTCGTTTGTTGTTAAATATTTTGAGTCTCACCTCGGATCGAATCCTGCAAAGGAAGAAAAAAAAAAGACTTCAATTCGGACACCGAAATGGATGACTATATCGCTGCTTGCGTCGATGAGATTGCCCTTGAGGGACCCTCCGGTCAGTTATATCACCATTAATTGAAGTCTCGCTCTGCCCTGAAAGGCCCAACAGGCTGTCCATTTGCTGTCGTTACCAGCTAAAGAAACTTCAACCCTTTTTCGCATTTAAATCTCGCAGGATGCACTCTTGATCGCCTGTGGAGCCTGGTCGCGTCAAAGTGGCAAACGGATGGGCCAATTGATGTCGAACAACTTGCTTTAGGATCGAATACTACGCCTTTCACTGGTGCATGTCCTATCGCATATCCTCTCTCGCACTGGTTAACGGTGGTGGATTACTCACGGATCGAATTATTTTATTGTCGCAGACATGGACGAACCCCTTCGGAATTATGTGTGGCCATTTTTGCTGTCTGATTCTCAACTGTCTGTGCGAGGAGACGTTGAGGTGACAGCATTGACACTTGATGGATCAAGCCCCTCGTGATATTGAACGTTTGATCTTCAACTACGCACAGCAGGTGTCTAAGGATGACCTTATGAACATGTCGCAAGGCGATATCGTTGGCCGATATGGCAATCGTTTGCAAATTGCTGCTTCCGCTGCCGCTCGTCAGTTTTCCCTGGGAATAACGAATGTAATTCTTAACTCGCTATCATTTGCTTTCTTCTTTTGCTTGTTCACGCGAGATTGTTGCACAGGTTCGCATCAGCGATGTCAATGCAAACACACTCTGCATTATTGCGAAAGCACGAAAAGAGGGTGTCACTCAAGTTGAGCTTTCGAAACTGGCGAAAATGGATGCAAGAAACCTGTTTCATCAAATCAAAGTGCTCTTGAACCACAACCTCATGTACGTCAAACTCCTGCCACAACGCATCCGTATTTGAGCCATCTTAACTAATATCCTTGTAGAGAAAAAATCCCAGTTACGATTAAAGGAACCCACACAAACCTATGCATTCTCAGGCGCTTCATCAAAGAAAATGAGCATTACGTGTCCTTTCAACTGAGTCAACAAGTGGCCGCAATTGCAGCGTCTGATCAGGCAATAGATGACGAAGTAATTCAAGAGCAAGTTCAGATGATTATGGAAGAACGCAGAACTCGAACAAGCTCCTCCTCCAGAACAGTTGCTGGTGGCGAACCCCATATTCAATGTGAGCTTATCAAGCATCAGATTACCGTGTTGCTTGCAGGCGCAAAAGGAAACGTCATGTTGACATCAGATATAACTGACGTGTTGGCAAGTGTATTATCTGTTCTAATCAACAACCAGAATCATTGACACTTCATAATTAATAGATGGGCCCGGTGATACCGAGATTAGATCGAAAAATGATCAACAGAGCCATGATAACACTAAGTGACAAAGGCCATGTCGAAATCTTTCTCACTCCCGTTGCGAGAGGTGGAAACAGCCAAGAAATGGGAAATGAACGATGTCTTCGTCTTCTCAAAATATATTCGAGAGCCGCTCCTGCTAAAAGCGCAGACGGAAGGTCGGGATATTACCTGTCTGATGAGTACAGGAAAAAAATTGCTTCCGAACCAGAAAAAAACTTGGTTCTCGGAAATGGTGCCGTTCGAATCGATCTGCCCATTGATTTTCAAGTATACAACATCATTTGCCTCTCCGGAATGACCGGAACTACGAGCACCGTAATTCGACGGTCGCTAAGCAATTTGAATCCTCGTGTTCTTGAGCGAATTCTGAAAAAACTATCGAAGCCTCTGTCTGCAACAGCAGATCCTCCGGTTCAATCTGAATTGGAATTCCAAGGGCGCGAGCGAAGATTCCGTTATTTTTCAACTGAAAACTATCGCATAATCAAAGGGACTGCTGTCAAAAACGAAACCCGCTTAACTTCCCTTGTACAATCTGCACTGGCTGCTTATGAAGCCTTCAATGGTCGAGCTGCAGTGAATGTGGTTCGACCCTCTGCTCGATTTGCAACAAAGAATCCTGGCGAACTTGTGAGGAAACGGAAGTACAGTCGTAACGCAGAAGAAGACGAAGAGGAGGAGGAGGAAGGACTTGGTGAATCAGATGATGACTCCGAAATCGTCGGTTCCAGCGTGAATATTGACACTCCTCGCACGCTGAGAACAAGAAAAAAAGATCTCAATTTTGCGATTTTCGCTCCACCGGAAGAAGAACCTGAGACACAAGATTCTGATGTGAGTCAAGTCGTATCTTCAATGGTTTTTAGTTGCTCACATTTTCCGCATCCGAAGCTTGAGCATGTTGCCTGCAGTGTTTGCAAAGAAGGCAAAGATGACGACTTAATCCTCCTTTGTGATTGCTGCGACGAAGGAACCCATACATACTGTGCAACTCCTCAGCTGGACAAAATACCAGAGGGCGATTGGGTGCTTAATATTTTAAATTTTTTCGTCAAATTTTTTCTGAACGCGTCCTCTCCCCTCTCCCCTCAGTTTTGCAGCGACGAGTGCATATTAAAAGGGAAGCCGGCCCCTCAAATTCAGAAGAAAAAAGCGCGGGTGGAATTGGGATCTGATGGTGAGGAATCTGACTTTGACATGGGTGGGATAGCAGAAGAGGCGTCATCGGAGGATGAATTCGACGAAGATGCAAGAGATGATTCCGTGCAACCATTGCTCCAAAGGTCGTCTAGCTCTTCATCGACACCTCTGCCTATATTCTCGAAGTCCCTAGCTCCTGTTGATGTGATCAAGGGCGAAAATGACCCCCTCCAACAATTAGCTGTCACTGCTGACGGCGAGCCTAATCAAACTGAACTGGCGGCTGCGACATTACAAAAAGACAGGCAAGACACGGCAGTTCCCGACCAACAAACGCGAACAATTGCTCGTGTCTCAAATCCGTCAGGCCTAGAGCCATCGAGCATCCAGAACGCACAGTTGACTGGAAACGATGATGTGATTTTTGCAGAGGCCGTTGCTTCGGCCGCCAAACCTGCCTTACGAGCTGACAACACGAAAACTCCAGGAGCTAAAAAATCAGCACCAGGCTCCTTGATAGTTGTCGACTCAGTGGCATTGACACCAAATGGATCAGAAGTTAAGTCGTCAAGATCCACGATGCACAAAGGGTTGAGTTCCAATGCTGTGAAGCGTGAAAAAATTCTGCTTCAACTGCTGGACTCTCAAAAGATTATCGAAATCAACAATAGCACTGGAAAAGCGATCGCGGATATCATTGAGGCGGAAGGTGAATCGTCCGCATCACGATATTCGATTGATAGGAAGACATTGGCAAGAACCGCGGCCTCAATGGCACAGCGAGGGTTGGCGAAGTTTCTCACAATGCAAGTTCCGAAGTTGAATGGCCGCGCTATTCAACGGCAAATTTTGCTACACATATCTCTTTCTGAAACTGGACCGGAAGTGGAACAATTTAAAGGTTTGGGAAACTTCTGTTGAGTTTTATCCAATTTTTCGGTTAACACAAACGGCTGCTGTGTTTGCAGTACAAACGGGAGAATCAACTTTGAGCTTGAGACAGACTTACATGCCTCCATCTCAACCTATTCAGACTGTTGAGACTTTGGAGAGACCTTTGGACTTGCATCGCCGATTTTTGGGGGGTGTTGAGAACATCACACCCTCAGTGAACAACCGAAGACTATTATTTTCGGGAAATGATGAGGCTGACTTGGATGCAATCGCATCTGCCGATCCATACCGATTCTGGCTGGGTGCGGCTCAAAAGTACGGATATACCCTTGCCAAAGTGATACGGGTAAGCTGCGTTTTCCGCTCGAAAGATGATTTCATCTGACAATTTCTTTTTCAGCTCAGAAGCTTTCATGAATGGCTTTTCACTCAATTTTACGCCAATTTTGCGGACATTCAGTCGGATGAGCAGCCTCGGGAAAAAGGCACATTCAGCGCGGTCGACGTCTACAATTACATGACACTTGATATCTTTCTGAAAAACGTCGGTGTGACCGCACATCACCCTGAACTGGATGCCTATTTGGGCGAAGGAGGCGACCCAGAGTGCTGTTTGAAGGATTTGCCAGAAAAGCTGAGATTCGCCATCTTGTCGAAAACGTACAAGCTAAAACTAGCTGTTATTGGGTTTCTGGACTACCTCAAAATGCTTGACATTGTCTCTCCGATCGGGGAGGAAAACAGCGATATTGCTGGAGGATATTCTGCATTCAACATGTACCGACTCAATCAAACTGTGTCAATTCATGACCACCGAAGGACAGGTTCACCCCTTGTGAAAAATATGAAAATCGAAAGTCGGGAAAACGTTCGGCAGTACTGGATGCAAATGGAGTATCTTTACCGAAAACTGCTGCAAGTAACTGAAGGCGCAGGAAGACCGGCGGAGCAACTGCAGGAAGCAACCGACGATGCGACTAACGAAGAAGCCAATGAACGTTCCAACGAATCGAAAGAATGGCAGGGGTTGCCAGAGGAAAAACCCAAAAAACGAAAGAGAAAATCACCGAGAGCTCGCCATGCCGTTCCTCCGGGATCCTCTGCAGCTATTGCAAAAATGCTCATGCTGTTACAACCAAAAAATTGGCAATCCAGCTATCTTTTCACACCCGAAGAAATTACCGTCATGGAGTCTCACATTGACCGAAAGCGAATGGTTTTTCCTGTGGATGACAACATCAAAATTAAGGCGCTTGGTGAGCAATTTGGAGTTGCACCGATTCACATCAAGCATTACTTCTACCGAGTTCAGAGTAATTATGAAAGACGCTTGCTGACGCTTCAAGAACGGCGAGTGGCTCGAATGAAGGCCTTGAATAAATCAGGAGAGTCGCTGGTGGTGCTGGCAAAGAATCAGAAAAAAGTTCGAGAACTGCTGAGCCGATCAGTCACTGGCCCTTCAGTCGGACAAAATAATTCAGCCATCTCGGAACAAGAAGGTGACTTGGTGCAGAGTTCGGATATGAGTTTCCCATTTCCGAAGCAACGCACTCGGCGGGTTTGGTCGACGGAAGATGAAATACTGGTGATGCATGCGTATGCCATCACCAGATACCTGGCAGTATCGCGTGATACAAGGTTCAGCTGGAAGCCGGTGGCCTCTGCAACAAACACTCCAAGGGAATTATGTCGCCGAAAAATTGCAGTGCAACTTGGGTCCAAGCTGAACGAGGAGCGAATTAACTTTTTGATAGCGGAGTGGCCGCTAATGTACCAAGACGCTGTAAAAGACGGGTTTCTTCCCGAGATTCCAGTCGCTGAATTGCAGACTATTAATATTGATGAACACGCGAAGTTTTACCGCGAAAAGTCAAATTTACTCCTTCGGTATTTATTTTTGAGGAATCTGATGCCATGTGTGAAACTCAACTGTTTTGCTTCAGAACTGCTTCGTTTGCATCTGAGCCGGCCCCTGCATTAAATCAAACTGTGCTTCATCTTGTAGCAACCCCGGCAATGATGGAAGATGTCTACAATGTGTACGCATTCCAAGGGGCCCATCACAAAACTTCACAATTGCATTTGCAGCTGCAAGAAGCAGAAACTATCAGGGCGAAGGTGCGTTCTTGATTCATCAAGCATGGCATTATGTACCTAAAAATGAACTGCAAAATCCAGATGTCGGCACTTTACAGCAAGAGTCTCGCTGCTTGTGTAGATGACAACGATTGTTTGGATCATTGCCTTTCCTTCGGTCGTATTTCTTGTCCAGACTTGAATGTTCACAAAGTCATATCATGTGCAAAATCGTCCATGTTGACGCCAGCAGTCAGATATGATTCCGAAATTGCCTTCAACCTACTATATCAGTTTCCGAACGAAGCAATTGCCCGTGGTTTGGAGAGCCTCGTGACAGAAGGAGCGTTGGTCAAATCAAAAAGTGCAGTGCGCGATCGCCATGTACCGGGCAGATCCGCAACGCTATCTGACAAGTAAACGCTGTCAGTCGTCAACTGAATAATTTTTTTAACGTATCTCTTGCCAGGTTTCTTTCCACAATATCTGGCATTCTACCAGCGCGCCTGATTCCGCAATCAAGATCTGCGTTTGATGCCATTCAGAGTCATGCAGTGCATGTATGGGCACCTATACCACAACTCAATAATGGAATTATGTGTGTCCTGTTGGACAAAGCTACGTGCGGTGCTATCAAGTTATCCCCAGATTTTTCTCTCTCAGCAGGTGGGTACATTATTCAACAACCTTGATGCGCCTGCTGCGATCTCATTCGCCTTCTCAGATGATCCTGAAATTGTCATGAAACCTATTTCAACCCTCAACCGAGACGATATGGAAGTTTCGACTCCCGATTTTAAATCCGTTGATCAATGGCACAAGGACGTGCATGAGGAAACGTTGAAAGTTGTTGACCGACTTCAAGAGCACTGTGATGGGATTATACCAACAACATATTCAATTATTCTGGCGGCCGGGGCTGAAGGAATATCTTCACTTGATTTAAAGGCAGGAAACCGCTATTTCTTTTATCGGAATCGCAGCGCTAACCTGTAGCCGAACAGGAGAAACTGCTTATGCAAGACAATACCATCTCAGACGCGCAGATTACAGAAGCTTTGAGGTTGATGCGATCTACGCATTTAGATGATTGTGAACTGACGCTTGTCAGCCAAGTTGGGCAGCGATTCCCTGTTTATGTATCTGCCAGTTTTGCCAAGTCTTGGATGGTTCAAGCCAACCCGGTCCAAACTGCAAATATGAGCAGTGACCTTGTACCAAAGAGTTTTCCGCTGAGACTGTGGTATGATATTCACGGGAACTTGATTGAAAGTGCCTTGCGGGCTTGTATGGAGTGCGTTATGAGTCACATCGTCGAAGTGCCTGGTTTATACGAGGTAACCCATTTTGAACATTGCATTGTTTGCACGCTTTTTGAGCTGTTTGAGCAGAGCACGTTGAGACGGCTCGTTCATCCTGTCATGAGCAATATCGAATTGAACGATGGTCAGTGCTGAAGTCTGTTTGCGCATGAGAAAGTAACCGATTTTTTTGGATCAGTTCTGGAGATGCTCATCGAAAAGAAGGCATGTCGCCGTGTGTGCCTTTTGAAACCTGAACCAGCAACAAGCCTTATGAGCGCACTGCTTAGCAGTTCGACCGCAGCTATTTGTGGTAGCGTGTTTTTGGTCTATTGTATGCGAAAACTCAAATTTTACTGCACTTAATCTAGATCCAACCACAATTGACGCAAACAAAATATCAAGCTATTTTCCTTGCTCCGAATGGTACAACATCCAAATCAAGTGACACATATGCTCAGGCGCGGGGGGGTGCATCAAATTTTGGATACCTTGCTTCCAGTCACTTTCGGATTTTCTTTCGCAAGCGCGATTTTACCGGTATCCCTATAATTGAATGTACATGCATGCTTGTCGGAGTATCGATGTGTTGAGCAATAAAAATGTGAGCATTTGCATTTGAACACGGCCACTGGCCCCAGTTTCTTGCTGCATTTAAAGCAATTCGTGGCACTTGCTGTCTTTGATGCGCTGAGTTGAGGATTGCGCTTACCACCCCCGGCAGTCGAAAGCTTTGCTCGTGCAGTGGCTGAATCTCGCTTCGGGGGTGTAATGCGAGGACTCTTCAAGCTGCTGATGGAGCCGCGGTCATTCTTTTGGCTTGACTGCAGAACACGGCGATTGCCAGTCTCTTGTGCGGCATTCTTTGGTAAACAAACTGCCGTTGCCGTTGCCGTTGCACTCGTTGGTGAAAATCGAACAGTTTTCCCTGGCGGTGAAGCAGGCTGGGATTTTAGCCCACCAGAGGAATGTTTCATTGAAGAAGCCTTGCTTAAATGTGTGTCTGAGCATTGAATACCAGTGGGCTGTGGAAGTACGCGAGATTCTCTGTCAACGTCTGACTGAGAGATATACGCCGCTGTTGAAGGCCGAGACTTCAAAACCGTGATGCCAGGAGTTGCACCATTAGGCAGACGCATGATTGAAATGGCGGTTGATGGCCTGATTTTCTTTTTCGCAATGACACTGGTGGTGCCAAATCCTGACAACACGTTGTCACAAGAAGCCAACAACAGGTCCTTGCGTGATTTCGATGATTTTGCTGAAGGATATTCGGCTAGTGAAGCAAACGACCTGACCACGCGGGTTGGCTTCTTTTTGCTCTCGGACGATGGCAAACGCGAATTTGGGTTGGAGATTGATGTTCCACTTTCTGGCGTTGCAAGCAAGGAGAGGAAGACTGAAGTAGAAAGTGACGAGCACTCAGATTCCGGAGCGGATTCTGCGCGTGATGAACTTTTTGTTTCCTGAGACGCATCATTGTACTCTGAGCTGGTGTCGTACTCTTCACAGATTTCTTCATCTGCTTCACTTAATTCGTCTTCGAGTTCATCGGTGTCCCCTTCATCATCATCGCTCATTCTGGATTCAGAAGCAATGAGTTCCGAGAGTAGAAATGGGGGCAATCCTTGCGCTAGCTTATACAGTTGATTTGCAGCATCGCTCTTGTCCACAGATTCTCCATCTTTCACGTGAAACTCGAGCATGTATAGACCATCACTTTGCTTGCAAAGTACCACGACTACGGAATCGTCTTTCTTTGGTTTTCTCAGCCGGGAAATTGGGCCGGGTCCTTCGTGACGCAAAACGTTTTGAAGCCATTAAGTTAATACACACAATGAAGTCTCCAGTACGACAAGAAATATAGTGCCACACTACGCACCTGAGCTCATATGTACTCCCAGTTGCAGCCGTGAGCCACTTCTGATCCCAAGGTCGCGAATAGTAGCACCATCTTTCAGAGTCTTTTCGCCAAACATAAGAATCTGCTGCTCCAGCGGGATTGCCTCCTCCTCCTCGATCCTAATTTTAACGTCGCGAACGGTGTCCGTGGGTCTTATGGCGACCTGAAACTGTTTCCCAGTGACGGTGCCAACCGTGACTTGCTGGGTTTGTGAGGAAGACATTTTGGATTTCGCGGAAGAAAATCTCGGGTGGCGGATAAAATCATTTTGTGAGATATGGACACAGTAACGCTAGCTGTGTGCACGCTGGTAACCACCCGCCCAAGCGGAGTCGCTTCCAGCATATTGCTAACTTCATATCCATACATGCATGTATAGAACCAATGGGCGCTCGACTTTGGCGGCAATTGTGGACGTATCAAGGAATCCATCCGACGGGCAAAAGAGGCCGGCGCCGCTTACAGGCTCGGCCCAGAGCTTGAAGTGACGGGATACGGATGCAACGATCATTTCTACGAAAGTTCGTCCGTTTTGTGCGTATTTTATTCGCTCTGACTGACACTTGCTCCCAAGATGACACTTACATGCATGCGTGGGAGGTGCTTGCGGATATTTTGGCAGACAAAGAGCTACACGGAATCGTGTGCGATGTCGGAATGTGAGACTTGACTTTTGCCCCACACCTCCAGTTCAAACATATTTCAAATTGCAGGCCAATCATGCACAAAAACGTGCGATACAACTGCAGGGTTATCTTTAAAGATTCTGAAATATTCCTTATACGCCCGAAACTTTTCCTTGCCAACGATGGAAACTATCGTGAAATGCGCTGGTTCACGGCATGGACAAAGACTCGCGAAGTTGAAACATTTTCTCTTCCTCCCATCATCACTGCTGTTACGAAACAGAAACACTGTACTTTCGGTGATGGGGTCATTCAAACAGAAGAGTATGTCCAGTGTGGGTGTTCCATTTCACCAGGCTGAATTCCGTCTTCATCTCCCTCACAGCACTGTCATTGGTAACGAAACGTGCGAGGAGCTTTGGACAACTCAGAGTCCACACATTTCTATGGCGCTAGACGGAGTTGAAATTTTTTGCAATGGCAGTGGAAGTCATCACGAGTTTGGAAAACTCCACGTTCGCGTGGATTTGATGAGAAGTGCGACAGCTAAAGTGGGTACTTTTACCGAACAATTTGAGCACTGAACTAATATTATGATGTTAGTGCGGGGGCGTCTATCTCTACTCGAATCAACATGGCTGTGATGGAGAGCGTGTCTACTATGATGGATGTTCTTTGATTGTTGTGAACGGAGAAGTGGTTGCACAAGGAAGACAGTTCTTTTTGGAAGAAGTGGAAGTTTTAACGGCAACCATCAACCTCAACCGCGTTCGATCATACAGATCCGTTGCGAGCCGTGGAATACAAGCATCCACTTCCGTTGCATATCCCCGCGTTAATCTGGAATCCTCCATTTCGAAACTCGATCTGTCTTGTTATGAAACGCCGTCGCTGTCCGCCGTGCATTACCATACTCCTTCTGAGGAAATCCGATATGGACCTGCATGCTGGCTTTGGGATTATTTGAGGCGTTCCAAGACAAATGGATACTTTTTGCCATTGAGTGGAGGAATCGATAGCTGCTCAACTGCGTTGATTGTTTATTCCATGTGCGTCATTGTTTGCGATACCGTGCGGGGCGGAGGTGAGCAATAGTTATTGGACATCACGGCTGCAGGGTGCTCAGCACCTATCTAAAAATTGGTAAATGGTAGATTTAAAAACTTTGGCTGACGTTAGAAGTGTGGTTGGTGATATTACGTATGTTCCGAATGATCCGAAGGAACTTTGCAAGTGAGTATACGTGGTGACATGAAAACCGTTTTGTTCATTGTCGGCGCAAATTAATTGGAATCTTTAGCCGAATCCTTCACACCGCGTACATGGGCACCACCAACTCCTCATCCGAAACGAAAACTCGTGCTGCGACACTTGCCAATGATATCGGAAGCTACCATGTCAACTTGAACATGGATTCAATCGTTACCGCAATTTTATCCGTCTTTCAGACTGTAACTGGAAGGACGCCAGAATTTAAAATGAATGGTGGTACTGTCGCTGAGAACTTGGCTTTGCAAAATATTCAGGTAAAGCGGCAATCCGTCGCCTTTCCATCATATTTTTGCCTACCTTTTTAACATTCTTGGAACAGGCTCGTTCGCGAATGGTCTTGTCCTATTTGTTCGCGCAACTTCTTCCATGGTGCCGTTCTAAACAAGGGGCTTTGCTGGTTTTGGGGTCTGCAAACGTCGATGAGACGCTTCGTGGGTACTTTACAAAGTACGACTGCTCGTCTGCGGATGTGAACCCAATTGGTGGAATTAGCAAAAAAGATTTGAAGGGCTTCGTCGAGCATTCGAAGGATGCGTTTGATTTGCCAATTTTGCATGAGTACGTCAGTTCAGCAGAGTTTTTCAGGACACTAAGTCGCAGCATCTTCATTTTTCAAATAGATTTCTTCATGCGACCCCTACCGCTGAGCTAGAACCAATTTCGGCAGACTACGTGCAATCCGATGAGGTGGACATGGGTATGTCATACGAAGACCTTTCAGTGTATGGCACGCTTCGCCGCGTGATGAAGTGCGGACCATATTCCATGTTTACTTCGCTGGTTGGAAAATGGTCTGCGACCCTTTCGCCAGTTTCGGTGAGTTGATAGCTTTTTGATGAAACATTGGAAGCTCATGACTCAAGGGACCCTTTTTGCCAGATTGCCGAGAAGGTGAAGAGGTTTTTCTGGTTCTATGCGATCAACCGTCACAAGACGACCATTCTGCCACCTTCGTATCATATGAGCCCTTACTCCCCGGACGACAACCGGTTCGACTTGCGGCCGATTCTTTACAACGCTGGATGGGGATGGCAGTTTGGCAAGATTGATGAAACTGTAAAACTAATGGAGGAGGGGCGAGCCCAAGTTTAAAGGAACCAAGGTTTTCTGTTTTGATTCCTTAGTTTTTTCTTGGAAGCAAATAAATGCCTTTGGAGAAAGCTGATTATTAGATTCTGTGTGGGCAGCCTGACGAGAAATATCGAGGTCCGAATAATTTGTACTTGTGCAGGTTCTTGGAGGAGTTGCCCGTGCCGTGGAGGCCCTGACCTACGGTGAAACAAATTCCTATCATCATATCCAATCAAACATCCAACACGCTTAATGGTCGGGTTTTCAAGTGAACACAAAAACTGGACAGAAAAAACACTGGCAGGGTCCGGAAAAAAATGCTCCAACTGTGAAAACATCGGCTAACACCAGTTGTGGTGGGTGATCGGCATGCCATTATACCAGCCGACAAGACAATAGCTGCGAAACAAAAAAATTTCGTTCGATGAACTACCTCACTGCCATCATTGCTGTGCCTCTGTTTCTGCTGATTTGGATCTTTGAAGTCCATCTACGCTGGGTATCTGAAGCCATGGCATTGGCCTCTCCCATGGTCAAAGCCCTCGCAAACACGTCCATCGTCGTTTCAACACTTCAAATGATTTCGTGCTGGTTTTGGCTGTTTGGGTTTGCCCTCGGAAAGACGGACAACGTGTTTAGTGAGGCCAAGGGACCGGGTGAATATGGCAACTGCGTCGGGCTTGTCGGCGCCGAGTGGCTGCTCGCGATTTTCCAGATGCTCACTTCAATCGTGACATTTGTTCAGATGCTCAACGTGCGCAGCACAGCGCTCGTGGCTGTCGAAGGTAATCACATGATGAAATAACGCGAGTTAAGGAAGTGTTTCTGAATTGAATTGCGCTGTTTAGGCGGCAGACCAAAGGATGTGAGATTGGCCTCCCCTCCCCTCGTCATCCTTATTGTGCTTCTTGCAGCATACACTGGGATCGCGTTTACTACGGCCATAAATAGAAGATGCCCGCAAGCTACTCCCGTATTTCCTGAGGTGAAAACACGGTTCTTCTCAAACGGGTGTTGTAAATCTTCTCAACTCGCGATTTTCAGGCCACCCATTATTTTTACCCGATCTACTTGGCCGTTGACCTAGTCTCGAGTCTCTTTTCCATCTACTACGGACGCCTTCTCAGGGACATATGCCTTGGGGCCAATATTTTGGCAACCGAAGCGGCTAAAACCAACAGGAGCAGCGGAAAGTCTGAACTCTCGGCGCATAAGGCCCCTCTCGTTACAGCCGCCGTTGGCAGTGATTTCTCCGCCTCAGAAAAGGGGTCTGCCAAGAACTCCTCAAAGCCCGCGAAAGTGACCGTCTCCCACTCCACAGTTGAACTGTACAAGTTTATGTTGTTCCAAGGCACCTTGACTGTGATTGGCTCGTTGCTGGCGATTGCCATTTTCATTTTGCAGTTCATGGTACACATTCCGGCGCTGTCTTTGATAGCCTGTGTCTTTTGCGTGTTGATGTACATCACGTATGCCATGCGCAGAATCATTCTGATGCTCAAGTTTTGCCGCAAGGACCGAAATTGGCGGCCTCACTGGAGAAAACTGTTCGACCACAACGGCAAAGCTCAAGAATAGTCCATAGAAATGTACAGCCAACTCTTAGACCCACCGCAGTTTCTTCTGAACTTTCCTCACTTTTTTTTGTTTAAGCTTGCTGACAACCCTCCGCATCGATCTATTTATCCTCACGTTTCTAGTTTGCTTCTTCGTTCTTTTATTCTTATTTCATAAAAACCACGCTTTCTCCTTCAACCACCACCAAGAGTACGCCCGGTGCCACTGAATGCAGCAACCGGCGCTTTCTTCTGCTTCGACTGTGGTGTTGATGTCTGGGCTGATGAGTTCGCAACGTGTTTTTTGAAGCAGCTGAGACACCGCAGTTTGTAACTGGGTGTTCCAGCTGGGAGGTTGGCAGTACATTCGACGCATTTGCGCGGCTTTTCGTCCGTCGTCGTTTTCTGCGTGCGCTGCTGTGTTTGCGTCTTTGTTCGAGTGATGGTGCGCGTAGACATTGGTTTGTGGTATTATGAATAAATAAAATTTGGGAATCGGTGCAAAAAGAGGATTTATTTTTCAAGGCCCCCTTCAGAGTTTCAAGTTTTTCATCCATTGCGTCATCATGTTCAATGCACCTTTTGCGGGAGCTGGTTTCTCTCCTTCTTTCGATTCTGCAGCCTTTTCTTGCGCAGGCTGAGCGACAACTCGCGCTTTTTGAACAACTGGTTCAACAACTGCAGCAGTGGGTGCTGGCACCGGCGTCTCCCAATACAGCTCACCCGTAATTTGCATTCGAAGGATCCGACGACCCAAAGAATCCGAAAACTTGGAAGCAGCCGCATCCTCATTGAATTTCGCCACCATGGCGACACGCTCACGATGACTCAAGGCATCCGCTTTTTCTTGCAGGTTTTTCAAGGTTTCCAGGGCATAGGCTTCGCTTCGCTTTTCCAAAGAGTTGATAAACTCATTCTCCCTGGCACGCGCCAATTGATGCGTCTCCAAGCTCCTTTCGAATTTGGAAATGAGTTTCTGCAAGTTCCGCTCCTTCACGGCCATTTGCTTAATTTGCTTTGAATTCACGTCTGCGCGGATGGTGCGCTTCAGCACTGTGATAAGTTTTCCGGGAGACGTAGGGTCTTCGAGAGTGATGGATTCGGTGCTGTATTTTCTGTCTTGAACGGATTTCAGATCGTTGCGGAGTTTGGGCAAATGCGTTTTGGCGAGGAAGTGGACCGAATCGTTTGGCGAGTCCACGTATTCGACTGTTGCGAGGGGAGCTCTGTCTGAGCCCACTCGATTGTATCCATCAAGAATGAGACGGGTGTATCCTCCTTTGCGATCGGCAAAGCGCGCGGCGAGAAGCTTCAGCTTTGGAACTGTTTGGTCTGGTCTCTGTTGCAAAAGAAAACACGCATTTAAGAACGGATCAACCACACCGTAGCGCATCAAAAACAACGCATTCGCACATAGATAATCTCCTTCATCTTGTCGACATTATCCCTTTTTGCAATGTTGATGATCTGCGCAGAACAGCTTGAACGTCAGCAATACAGATGCGCAACAGATATCCAGCATGTTATGTCACCTTGTCCGCGTAGTGTTGCAGCACTTTTGCTTTAGGCACGGTCGTTGTGATTCGCCCAAACGTAACAAGGTCTGTTGCCTGGTTCATCAGCTGCGAGCGGTTGTGGGCCACGGACTGCGTCAGCTTCTTCTCCCACACTCTTACGCCGTGCTGTGTTCATAGTCTTTGTTAGCGAGGGTCGGTCGCCGGCACGTTCCCAAAGACTTGCCTTCATTTTCGGTTTTTTACTTTCTTTTTTTTTCTTCGGTTGTTTATATTTATTTACGAGCTGTAAAGGCACTACATCAGATGGCTTCACACAGGACTAGATGGGATGCTATTAAATTATTGTACCTACTAAGTATATTTGTTAACCTAAGACTAGATTTAGATTGCCATACAGTTATAAACAAAGAAAGAGCAGCAAATACGTTTTTAAAGTCATCCGTTTCGCTGAAATTCCTGCACCTCACATTTGTTCACTTTTTGGTTCCTTTTATGTTCTTCAGTTTTTTTTTATTATTATTGTTTTTTTTTTTTTTTTTTTTTTTTGCACGCTGTCGGATGTGTTTGCCGTTTCCAAATTCAGAACCCACGCCCAAGCACGCTTATTTTTACAGATCATGCGTGCAACTACAGCTCAATATGCAGTGCCAGAATTTCCCCCTTTTATCTTGTTGGTTCAAGCGCCTCAGCAACCCCTTGCGCCAGTTTTTTGAACACCTTCAGTCCGCTACAGCTCTTCTATGTCTTCCATGAATTTTATCTTAATAAAAGGACACGGGTGTTTGAGCGCCTTCTCTCTCTCTCTCTCTCTCTCTCCGCCCGTTGGAACACAATCTGTGAAAGAAATTACTGCGCCTTCATAAACACGCGTTTACCATATCAGAGGAACAACAGAAATTCAGATATCGGAACTGAGAGACGGATTTTATTGTATTGTATTACTCTTTTTTAATACTGGGAAAATCTAGATTCAACAGCTAACAGTGGGACAGAACTGGGCCACTTCAGAAACACAGGTAGAGTCCCATCTGGTGTCACAGCAGTAGGAGTCCTTGGCACAAACGGCGGCAACGCAAGAGCTACAGGCGGAAACCAACTTTCCTCCAGTCGAGCATACACTGTGGCTGCACGTGTTGCTAGGGCTTGGTTTCGCCGAGGTAGTCGTTGTTTTAGTCTTGGTGAGGGTGGAGGTGGTTGAGGTGGAAGAAGATGGCGCAGCGGCCGTGGTGGTGGTGGTAGTTTTCACGGGTGGCGAAGCAAAGATTCCCTTTGCCAGAATTTGGTTGTACACAGACATTGGGTCAGACAGAGAAACTCCTTCAAGGTAAAAGTCACTGGCGTCAATGTTCCACTCGGTAGGGAAAGACGGACGAGCTCCTCTTGAAGAGTAGGAAGTCCAGAACGGCATTTGTCCATCGACCGGGTACTTGAAGGCCTTGGGGATCAGGGTAGAATCAGTCGATCCCGGGGTGGCCTTTCCGTAGAGTGCGAGCAAGTCTGAGAAGGAGGCAATCGCGCCAGCCGCGAACGATGTCGGGTCAAAGCTTTTTGTGCCAGCGACTGATTTTTTGTTTCCTCCACCGTAAGAAGCGGCACGCACTCCCATCTGGTCACGCAAAATCGTCACAAACTGGGCGCATGTTGAGCCGCAGAAACCGTTGGAGACGACAAGAACATTGGCAGCAGACCAGCCTTTCTTCAATGGGTTGCTCAGCAATGGCGAGTTGCCTCCCGAGATGATGTAGTTGAACTTGTTGGTGAATTTCTGGGAATAGCCAGGAATAGTTGTTCCGGGTTTGGTCAGTTGAGGTCCAAACTTCGTGATTGGGTTTCCGTTCAGGTCAGACAGTCCTTCGAGTTGACCCGAAGATTGAACAAGGCTTTGGCGATTGTTCAAAACATCGTCCACGGCGTTTGACACTCCGAAAATGTACTCAAGCGGAGTAAAATCTCCCGTTGGAAACAAGTACTGAAAACAAAGTAAAATTGTCAGCAAAGCAAAAGACCAACAGCGATATTTACCTCGGCCATCTGACGGCCTGCGGTCACGAGACCTCCGCCGTTTCCAGTCAAGTCAATGACCAAGTTCTTGGCACCCTTTTTCTCCAACGTTGTGAGTCCAAGAGCCATATTTTTGTACCATGTGTCGATCACAGCCTGCGTAAGCTGGTCGGCATTTGGAGCAAACGAGGACATCATCCAGACACCAGTTTCTCCATCAGGCAGCATAAAGAACGCGTTGCTATCGTCTTTGAACAATGTCCCTGGGATGGCGTTCACTTTGAAAAAGCCGCCGACTTCTTTTTCGGAAGCAGTACGTTGCTCGCGGAACTTGACTACTTTCACCTCGTTCTTGGCTGGTGCTGAGTTGACAGCGGCGGCAGCCACACACTTCGACTGGTAGTAGTTGGATTTGCTCGAGAAGGCGCTTTTGGAGGTTGCTGAGATGAGCGCAGTCCAGTCAAGACTGCTTGTTTGGAAGGTGGTACCGTCGGCCAAGAGAAACTCGTAAGCAATTGGCTCCGAGGGGCGTCTGGTGATTCCGAAACCGCTTCTGGCTTGGAGCATACCCCCAGACCATTCGTAGGAGTCCAAGGCGTAGTTGAAACGGGTTTCTGGTGCATGACTGACACCCAAGTATTTGTCAGCATACGCTTGCAGAAAGTCCTACGTGCCAAGGATGTGTCAAAATAAATTGGAAAAAGATAACAAATGGACGATGTGACTTACAATCGCGTTCTCGCCATTCAACTTCTGCACAACAGCACCAACCAAAGACTTTGGATCTCTACCTTGGAAACCAGATTGCCAGGTCTTGAACAACGCGCTCGTGGCGGTGGCATCGGTCAGCTCCAACACTCGACTGACTCTGACAGCACCATTGACCAGCGTTAAAGAGAAGGGCTGAACAAATGAAGCATGCTGGAAGCACTGGTTAAAGTACGAGATGTGTGCATCTTCAAGAGAGTCGAACAGATCCGTGATGGCAGTGTGCATTCCAAACTCAGTCTTGATGTTGGGGTTGGCAACGATAGCATCAAGGCCAGCGAACAAGTCGATCTGCATAGGGTAGGAAGGTGCTGACGCATTCTTGATAATTTCCTTGTAAGGGTACTGGTTGAAGTAGCCCTTGACCGCGTTGATTTGGGCAGTCTTGTCGCTTGTAGTGACAGGGAACGAGTTGTAACAGCTGAGGACTTGAGCTGGTGTGGTAACAACGAATTTTCCGGATGAAGGAGTCGAGCCAATGGCAGCGCAAGGATCTTGAGCGACAACAGAGAGGGAGAGGCCGACGAGCGCAAGAAGGGACGAGATGGCCAGCATAGAGTTGGTTGTGTGTTGTTAGAAGTTGTTCGAAGACGGAACGGGAAGACGCTGTTTTATATACGTGCCCGAGGGTGGCACGTGGTGGATGCCACCTTCAACATCTCCTGCTACAACATCTCCTTCTCCAGGGGGTGTATTGAAGGGTCATGTGGCCCGGCGAGATTGAAAGCAATGGCGTCATATTTAAACTCGAGTGCGTGCAAACCAAGGACGCGCTGGCTGCACTGCACTGCACGCACACCACGCACGCGAGGCCGTTGCCGTTCGTAAGCGCTGCTCGGACACCCGCGCGTCAACGCAGGCGCGGCAGCTCGCAGCGAAGCGTCCGAAGCGACGCCCGTCGCACAAACAACAAACTGACAAAAATTATTCCAATTTTCCCGGTTTAAGCCGAGACCCCCAAAGCCACCTGAAGCCACCCAACACTTGTTTCCATGCCCGGCAATGTCGCCGAAGAACATGTTCACTCGCGCGCAGAGCACCGGCGCGGGCTCAAGTTGCCGCTGTCCAGCAGCGTCTTCGCCGGAACCAAACGCAGTCAAGAACGGGCGCGTGCACATTTGACGGCGTCATGTGACGGTCACCCCCTCCCACTCTTTAATCGCCAGCAATCAAACCGGCAGATAACCTGACAATCACTCGATGGCATCAACAAAGGACAAAACACTTCGCATCCCATTTCATTCTAAAAAGTCACCCAAAACCAACAAACACATAAACGCGCATCAAATTTCTAACTCTCTTCTTTCTTGGACATGGATGCCAGCGTCTCCTGCACTTCTGTTGCAAAGACAATGGCCGTGTCCTTGTCTGCAAACTCAAACTGAAGCGTGAACTTGACTCGTGTTGAGCGGTTTGCTTCCTTCCCCGCACCCTTCTTTTTGGACTTTTTGGTGAGCGTCTTGTTCATCCGAATAAACACAAAGGAATCTTGAACGGCGACGTAGACTGCCCCGCGCGAAATGATGCAATTCAAGACTGAGCTTTGAAAGTTGAGCGCAATCCATGACAACTCGCCATCGCGCAAGTCGTGCAGTTCGACCCTGGCAAGGTTCCAGCTGGATGTCGCTGACGTTTTGCAAGGGATGAGTCTTTGAGCCTGGATGAACAAACCTTGATTCAGAAAATCACTCACGCAGAAGCTTTGGAGAAAGAAGAGATTTGGTACCTTTGAAAAAATGTGAAACTTGTAGTGATCCGTCTTGGTGGATTTTTCATCCTTCTTTACCCCAGCTGTGCTTTGAAGAATACTGCTTTTGGGTCTGTTGGATGCCCCATGAAATTGAAGGAACCCATCTCGTGTGGATGGTTTCGTTTTCACACTTTCCTCCACAGTCCCACTGGACTCTTTCATAGCGGCTGTCACCGACTCTCTCCCAGTCGCAGCTTTTGAATCTTGTCTAGCACTTGATGGCTGCTGCTGCGACCGAATCGAACTAAAAGTTTGATTTTCACGAGTACTTTTCACTTTCGGCGGCTTGGCGGGATCCAAGTACACTTCAAGGATACGTGAACCAATGACCAATGTAAGCACGCTTGTGGCAGACACCCAAGTGAGCACGCCTTGGACAAGGTCCGTGTATATGTTCGTTTTGGAGATGAGCGTAATTCCCACCGAGATTCCGACGATAAGTAGTGTGTACACCAACGAGTATGTTTCGTTAAAGTTGGGCATTGAGACTTTTTGCACGAGATAAATTGTGGGGATTAGGCAGAGAAATATGGCAACGTTGTAGCAGAAACTGCTAGAGACTGAGTTTAGGTGGCCGCAGGTTTTCCGCGTTTTGTTGTCAGAGACGATTTGAAGTGTTTGAAATTGGTAATCCTTGGTCCACACCGCCAAAAGTATCTGCGCATGCAAAAAAAAGAAGACCGATCATCAGTTGGGATATTCATTCAAGAATCACGCGTTTTCTTTTTTCTTTTTTTTTTTTACCAGCTCAACCAGTACAATGACAGCATTCAATGATCGGACAGTTAACTGCAACCTCGATGGATGTCTGACACGTGACCAGAAAATACGCGCAATATACACGTTTTTACAAACCAACCCCGAAATGGCAAAAATGAATCCCAAGCTAAGAGTCCAAACCCGCGCAACACACACCTCTCGAGAAGGTGCGCCCAGAAACAGTAACATGTGAATGTAGCATAATAAACTTCCAATCACAATGAACAAGGACTCTGGGATGGACATGGATTTGACAACTTTGTGGTCTCGATTGAGGCAGACGAACCCAAAGAAACCGAGGGCGACGAGAATGCCGATTATCGCCAACGCGATTAGAACTCCCATGGCTAAACTGTCTGAGCTGTAAACTTGTTCGACTAGTTGAGTTGCCCCATCGGCTGGAGGTGTGGACGAACCGCCGCTGAACTTTGGCTGCACACCGGCATATGATGTAAATGCGGTGGCTTTGATGTTCGTCTGACCGAAGGCAACAGTTTCAAAAAGCTTTCCGGTAAAGTATTGAAATTGATAGGGTCTAAATGGGGAGGAATTTGTTGTAGAAATGCAAAGTGAGGAACAGAAAATGACGACTCACAATGCCAAATCACCGCCATCCGTCAACCTCATGCCTTTCAAAGTCACGCCATCGTATCCTAAATCTTGAAAAAGCGTGTAATTCATGTGTCTCTGCAGTTTCCTTTCTGCCAACATTTTGGGCGTGAAGCTTTTCTTGTTCTCCTTCAGCAACTTGTCAAAGCCAAGGAGCATCATCATGGCGCAATCGTACGCAGCTTGGATGATGAAATACACTTGGAAGTCCGAGATTCTTTTCGAGCAGCGAAAGTAAATGTAAGATAAGGCGAAAATGGTTCTGTCGTTGGACACTGGCGAAACTTATTAAGGTGGGACTTACGTCATATTTGTGCTTGTCGCTTCTTGAATTCTTAGGTACTCCTTTTTAAACTTGGGGTTGCTGTTGTCGGCTGGGAGCGGGAGCAAGAAAATGATCCCCTCCATGTACTTGTAAAAATCAGCACCAAACACTGCCGTGGAAATGATTTGTTGAGGGAGGGTATAATTAAATACATGAAAAATTTTGGAATGATCTCACTTTCGAGAGGATCTCCGCCAGGTTGCGGGGTCATGTAAGTGATCCAAACAATGTTCGGACCAAATAAGCCCTGCTTCCCAAGCGCGTAAATAACACCAGCCACGAAATTCGTTTGCCCCGACACGATAATGTAACGTGCATCGGCTCTTTTCAAAGATAATGTTGCGTCTTGGACTGTCGCTGAGTCCAAGTCCGTATGTATGTTGACAACTGTAAGCATGTTGAAACGGTGTTTGAGCAGCGTTTTTGAGATGTCCACACCGACTGATGAATAAAAGTATTTGAAAGGCACAGATGTCAGCGATAAGAATAAAAAGATTGCCTTCCTGATTTGAATGGTCAAAGAGTGATGAAAAATACGCTTACATCGATAACTCATGTCGTCGTCTGCCTGAACAACCATAGAAACTCGATTGACATTCCATGATTTTAAAAGCTGCACAATATGCTCTCCAAGTCCTGTCGCCGCGATGGTAATCACAAAGAGAATTCAAAGTTTGCAAGATGTTGAGTGTGGAATAGTGAGGCTCACCTAACGATGGCACTGTCCGCCAGAAATAGGGATACTTGTTCTTGTCAGAAAAGCGCGGCGATGTTGACTGGGCGGCACAATAGGGTATCTGTGTGTAGGACATGATTTCGGCGGGGCCGCTGTGTTTTTGCGATGAGGTAATGGTGTTATGCAGATTGCCACGCAGAATGAATCGTAAAAAGGCGCTACTTTGCCGTGGTGCTCCATTGGTTTGAAATGAGACCAATGACATCCTTGTGCACGTCATTGATGTCGGACGCCATGACGGCTGTTGCGTACCCTTCCGAGTTTCCATTGTACAAGTTTTCAGCGTTGGGGTACCAGGGACCACAGTCTGTAAATCTTTTCACGTTCACGTGTACGTCTGGAAGAATGGTTGGGCTGCTGTTGACTTCTTGGACGGCGAGCAGCATGGCAATGTCGTTATAGTAGATGAAACCCGAGAGTCTCATGTATGAGATCCATGGGCTGAGGGGCTCGCTGAAGTTTGTCACTAACGAGCTGTTGAAGATTTGGTGGTCGATCGCGCAGTAGCTTGATACGAATCCGAGGGTGATGTTGGTGTCCTTGAGGGCTGAGGTCGTTGCTATGAGGGCAAAGAGGAGCATAGCATGAAGAGTGCGGCGCTTGTTCTTCATTTTGGTACTGTAAATCTCAGATGTTTGGCCGTATGTGGGATTGTCAACAGTTTGAACGGGTTTTTTACAGAGACGGAATTTGCAAGGTTCGAAAAATAAAATATTAATAAGGTTCAAAATGTCGACTTCGCAGATTCCAACAACCGCTTCAAGCTTGACGGCATCCTCTCTCGCGCCAGAGACAACAACGGCGACTACACGCTCCTCCTCGTCAGAGATACCGCCGCCTCCTCCAACATCCGAACTGCCTTCCTCAGCCCCACCAAGCACAACAAGTCCACCTGCGCCTGCCACCACCACCAACCAGCGGACTACAACATACCCTCTGTCGACATCGAACTCTGATACATCGCTTCCTTCCCTGAGAACCAGCGCATCATCCAGCTCGTTCACCGTCAGTACGTCCTCCTCCCCTTCAGCACAGCCTGTAGACCCTATCACATCTGCTGTCACTGCAGCCACTTCACACACGGCAATTATTGCAGTCGGATCCGTTTTTGCACTCGCGGTCATTGGATCCGTTGTTGGAATCTGGGTACGAATTGTTGTCATAATGACATTGCCACACTTGTTTCTCATGTTTGGTTGTGCAGCTATTTCGCAGACCCAATCGACGTAGCAAGTCGTCAAGTGCGCCAGAAAGTTATGCAGATTCGTCCGTGTCTTCGACAGCCAACCTGGACAGGTCTCACATTCGGTACGCGGTCACGAACGCTGAAAGTGGGGAGGAGCGACCGATTCGGGAGCAGGGCAAATGGAGGGACTCAAGCTATGGAGGGTTTTAAAAGGAGTGTTAATATGCCCGCGTTTTTCTTTCCTTTTTTTTTTTTTTTGCGTCAGTTTGCTTCAAGATTGGGGGGATTTGTTTTTGCGGTAGCTGTACTCATGCAGGCATTGGTCTCGTTGTTGGGCGTGAAACTGCGTGTTTAATTTTTGAAAAGCGCATTTCATGACACGATTGAGCAGTTGTTGAACCCAGAAATTTACTCAAGTTGCTCAATCAAAACCACTCTCCTTTGATTCCGCATAAAAAGGGAAAGCGCGCAAACTCTTTCAAAACCAAAACCATGTCCACCCTCACAACTGCTGATAATGATACCAACACACGCTCAGCCGCTGCTACGTCGGCGCTGCTACCATCAACTGCAGCCTCAAGTTCAGCACCACCCAGCACCGCCCTTGAACCCATCCAGACAACAAACGGCCCAGTCACCACTGCTTTAGTAACGGATACCGTGGATTCAGAGTCCCCACCGTCAATTTCAAGCAAATCCCTCCCTTTTTCATCAGCGACGGCAAAGACTCGTGCGCCTCCTTCAACGACCGACAGCATACCAGCGAATTCAATTCAAAGTGCCATTGCACCAACCTCCTTCAACAGCGTAGCCCAAACAATATTACCTCCTGTAGAGGAAACAGGAACAGCAAAGTCGGCCGAATCCAACACCATGGCAACGGCGTCATCCTCCACTGTTGTGCCGCTGGTTCTCGGACTGCTGGCTCTGATTGCATTCATTGGAGTGGCTGCGTTCTTCTTGTACAAACGGTACGTAAGCAAACAGCGCCGCAGCAATGAAAGGTACGGCCAGGGAGTTGGTTTCGAGAGGGACGACACGTTTGCATACAGGCATAAGCAGACTTCCAGCAAGGGACGTTCTTCAGTTGTGGAGGTTGAGTTGTATGATAGGATGGCGGATGTGCGAGCGACACCGCCAGGCACTAGAAGAACCTCGGCTGCGCACAGTGATTTGACACTTGCATGACTGGGGCATAAACGCTAAAGTAAAAATAAAAATATATTTACAGAACCGCCCATATTTAAAAATATATCAGCCACCCCCACCTTCACAAAATAAGAACTGAAAAATAACACGAAATGAGCAGCAATGATGCGATACTTGCGCAGGTGGTTGCGCTGATGACTGACTTGAAGGCATCTCAGAGCGCCTTGTCGGCCAAGGTAAGCTCTTTGAGAATACCCTGACACTGGCCAAGCCAAGCAACACGTGTCGTTGACGCTGTTAACAGGTGGACGAGTATCAGCGAGACACCTCAGCCACTTTAAATGCCTTACAGCAACGGGTTGGCGAAGGTACGCAGCATCAAATGCGCTTATCGATATCCTCAACTCAACTCCTGCGTTACAGTGGTGCTGCCTGCCTTTGACCCTGCTGCCTCAACCCCCAACCTGAAGCCATACAAAGTGCATGCGTACGGTAAGAGCGCAATTGAATGCAATTGGTATGTTTATCTCACGCTCCTGCTCCACTTATTAGACAACCAGCGCATCGACGACGACTATGTCGAAGGTGCCACAGACCCGGCCAAAGTTGCTCCCGCATCCCCCCTTCTCCTTCCCAAAGCTGCTTCTGTGTCGGTTTCCCCGTCTGTCTCCACCTCTAAGCTGGCGCCAATTTACACGTCGCGCATTGTTTTGACCACCTGTGAGCCACCTCGTCATACCTCCCATTTCTCAACAAAACCAAACTTACCCGCGCTATGACAGATCCCGGACAGGCTGGAGTTACCCCGATTCCTCTCAAATGGGGTGACAAGGATCCTCGCGTGCGCGGCCCCATCATTGCATCCCGGCTGCCCTCGTCAATTAAACTGAGAAATGCAACGGGAGCGCACGGAGGCTCCTATTCCATTTACCGTGCGCTGGCCATCGCAATTCGCGAGCTGGATGCAAACCATGTTCCGGACTTGCACAACACGGAGCCCGTTGTTAAAATCGGACCCCACCCTGCGTGGAGCGACCCCGAAAAGGTGATTCAAAATTTTTTGTTTTTGATTATCTTTTGATTGACGAGAAAAATATGGGCAAAAAATATGGATTTGTTCAGATTGTGTCGATTGATCCGTGGGGCCATGAAGTCAAGGATGTGTACGCGAAGGAACTGAAAGACGGCCTCGACATTCGTCCAACCATCGCCATCACCAAGGCTCACATGAAGCTCATGGAAGTCGAAGACCTCGTAAAGAGGGGCAAGTTGAACGTGGATGGAAAGATCGTCGTCAACAAGCAAGGAGACTTGATGGTGAGAACGACACGCGTGCTTTTCTGATATTTTGAGCTCAATTATATGTTGAACTTTAGGTCACCAAAGGTGCTGTTGAGCCAGTGTGGTACCTGCCTGGAATTGCAAAGCGATTCGAAGTGGATGAAACCACCCTCAGACGGGCCTTGTTGTAAGTGAATTTGTATGGATGCTTCATCATTCGCTTCTCTTTTTCTCATCTTGTTTCCAGCGAGGACACAGGCGGCATGTATCCTGAACTGATCACCCGCCCAGACTTGAAAGTCTTTTTGCCTCCAATTGGCGGGCTGTCCATCTATATCATGGGCAACCCTGACTATCTGTCAGACCCAACAAAAAAGCTTACGCTTCGAATTCACGACGAGTGCAATGGTATTGATTCAATTTACTCTACTCTTAATATTCCAGGGGTATTGAAAGTATCCATTCAACATACTTCAGGTTCTGATGTTTTTGGGAGTGACATTTGCACATGTCGCCCATACCTGATTTTTGGTATCGAAGAGGCAGTGAAAACTGCCCAAGAAGGAGGTGTCGGCTTAATCGTATACTTCCGTAAAGAAGGGCGAGCACTGGGAGAAGTGACCAAATATCTTGTCTATAATGCACGAAAGCGTGCCGAGGGTGGAGACACTGCAGCTGCATACTTCCTGAGAACGGAGAACATTGCAGGCGTAAAGGACATGCGGTTCCAAGCAACCATGCCGGACGTCTTGCACTGGCTTGGAATCCAAAAAATTGACAAGATGATTAGCATGAGTAATATGGTGGGTCATTTACGTTTTTAATGAAATCTGCAATTTGCTTCTAACGAAGATTCTTGTAAAAGAAATACGATGCAATCGTCGGATCAGGAATTCCTATCCTTGAGCGAGTTCCAATCCCAGCAGATATGCTGCCACCCGACTCTCAGGTTGAAATTGATGCCAAAGTCGCGTCTGGATACTTCAGCCATTCGCAAGCTCCTATCGACCTGGCCACGACAAAGGGTAGAACATGGTGCGTAGCGCTGATATATTTCTCAAATGAGCCTTTCTTACATTGCTTTTTAAGGACTGGTTCGCCTGACTAAATTTGATGTACTGCTTTGTAGGGATGACATTCATCACTGAATGTGCTGGCTGGGAATCGTTTCTATTTACTGTTTTTGTTTTGTTTTTTTTTTTCGTTCTCCTTTTTTTTTTTTAATTTCCGGTGAACTTGACTTGTTGGTTTCTCTCTTTTTCTTTTCATGTATACGAATACTTTCTCGCAACTGTGAATAAAATGTGAGTGTGCATGCCATACCAGTTGTTGTTGTTGCTGTTGTTGTGTTTTCGTTTGATTTATAATCATCCCGCCCCTTTTCTTTCCCACCCGATCGATCCCAATCTAAATTAGAAATAAATTAACCAAACAACTGGTCATGTCCGAGCCAAATGAGTTTATAGTGTCCATGCGGGGCCCGCCCCCGCAGCACGCCACAACGTCGCAAGGCACGGTCGTCAACTTCAGCGACGCGTCAGCGAACCAAAAAGACTTTATGCCCGACGCGCAAGACGCGTTATTCTCAGTCCCAACTACGCCACCGCTGGACCACGACGCGCATGTGCGAGTGCCGTTGACGCGGCTGCAGTTTTCGCTCGTGTTTCTTGGGTTGGCGTTTGCAATCTTTTTGGCCGCTTTGGATCAAACAATTGTTGCCACGGCGTTGAAGGCGATTATTGCTGAGTTTGGACATCAGGAAATGATTGCGTGGGTGAGGTTTTTGTTTTGTTTTTACTTAAGGTGATTTTTATTTTTATTTACTTTTTATTCAACTGCTGGACCCACAGATTGGGAGTGCGTATCTGTTGACGGCGTGTTGCTTCTCAGTCTTGTAAGATAGTTGTCAAGTTTTGCTTCTTTCGCTTCTTGGCTCCATTTTGACGGTTTCATTTCGACAGATATGGTAAATTCGCCGACATTTTCGGACGCAAATGGACCTTCATCTTTGCCGTGTCCGTATTTGAACTTGGGAGCCTGGTCTGTGGAATCGCGCAGAGTATGGAGGTGCTGATTGTGGGGCGGGCTATTGCTGGTGTTGGAGGAGGTGGAATTTTTAGCATGGTTTTGATTATCATTTCGGATGTTGTCAGTTTCAAGGACCGAGGTGAACCCGGGCTTCTTTTTCAATGTGTTTCTGTAGGTATAACTAATGCAAGTCGTTTCAACTAAAAAATACATCAGGAAAGTTCCAAGGATTGATTGGAGCTTGTTTCGGGGTCTCGTCTGTGATTGGGCCGTTGATGGGCGGCGCTTTCTCGGACAAAGTTTCTTGGCGCTGGTGTTTCTACATCAACCTGCCGTTTGGAGCACTGACCATTGTCACCGCGCTACTCTACCTCAAGTTCCCTGCACCAGAAGGATCAATGTGGGAGAAACTAAAACGCGTTGATGTGTATGGAATCGTGATTCTATTCATCACAGTGATATGCCTGCTTGTTCCGTTGCAGTTGGGTGGTTCAACTTGGGCGTGGGGATCCGGGCAGGTGATTGCGCTCTTTATTATCACAGTGTTGTCATTTGCTGCGTTTGTGTATGTGGAGATGCGGGTTGCGGTGGAGCCAATGGTCCCTGCGGAAATGTTCATCAATGCAAGTGTACCAGCGTTTCTGGTTGTTGCGGTTGCTTTGGGCGCAGGATTCTTTTCCGGCAGCTATTACATTAGGTGAGATGGCTCGTGTTTAGCTTCCTTCCTCTATTATTTGATGACTAATCGTCGGGTGTGGGGCGTTTTCAGTCTGTTTTTTCAAGTAGTTTACGGGGCAAGCGCTATGGATGCCGGGATTCAATCCATTCCAATGGTTTTTGGTTTGGTTTTGTTGAGCATTATTTCTGGACTTGTTGTGTCAAAGACGGGTGCGTGTTTGCTCTCGCTGAACTTGAACTAACTATTTGCGCGCGCTTACCATTTCAAAACACATGCAGGAAAATATATACCCTTCCTGGTGATAGGGTCGCTTGTATTAATTTCGGGGACAGTCGCGATAGCATATCTCAACGAAGACTCCTCAACGGGCATCAAGTTCTTGGCGCTTTTCGTGTATGGAGTGGGGGCTGGTTCGCTTATTCAAATCAGACTGCTGGGTCTTCAGGCGTCAGTTGCGTATTCTCACATTGCTGTTGCCACTGCAATTTCAACATCACTGCAAACTCTTGGAGGGTAAAATTACGCGTTATACAAGTTTTTGGGTACCATACGTCTCACATAAAACTGACACTTTTTCATTTTGATTGGTTGTGTAGGGCCATTGGTGTCACTATCACAGGGACCATTTTCAACAACGCAATTTCCCATGAAACTCTCACCTTCCCAACCCTCGTCACCGCCATCACTTCTCTCCAATCACAAGGAATCCCAATCGATGCAACCCAACCTCTCGCTCTACTACACATCTTTTCCACTATGGAAACTGACGAATCCAAGGAATTCATGCGAGATTTGATTTCGGCATTCGTGGCAGCATTCCGGACCTCCTACCTCTGGATTATACCGTTTCCTGTGATTATTTTATGCTGTGTTGCGTGGATTCGGCCGATTGACCCTGCCATGCGCAATGTGGACACGAGGCGACGCGCCCGTGACAACGCCGGCACCCCGAACCCGCCCCATTCTGTACAAGAAACGCAAGACGCGCTGTTGAAGGCAAAAGAGTTGGAGATTCAAGAATTGGGTCGGTTGTTGAATGAAGCTGAACGTGTGATTCGAGAGTTGCGTGGCGGGAATGGAAATGGAGGCAGCACGCAAAGCCGTTTGGGAACACCGAGATATAATGCCGTGAAGGGGGCCGCGGATGGAGTATTGGCGAATGGAACAGACTCTCCGTTGGAAGTGTTAAAGTCAAAGTTATTTGCTGAGCAGGTGGACGAACTGACGGCAAAAGTGAATGAGTCCAAATTCACGATCGATAATTTGACGGGTCAAGTGAAAAAGATGGTGGATGTGATTGCAGAAATGAAGATGCGGGAGACTGAGTTGGAGGAGCGTGCAAAAATGTTGGAAATGGTTGCATTCAGCAGCTCCACGCATGGCGACGTGAACAGCGAGATTTCCAAAGAGTTGAAACAGATGGCGAAACTCAAGAGTAGAATCTCATGGCTCGAGTTTAAGGTAGCTGGATTTCTTCCCAACATTTCCCAGTCTTGTGGCAATAACCTCAAAAACCGCACAGCTACACGAATCCAACCAATCTAACAGCGCTCTTCAAGTTAAAACCAGCACGTTGGAATCCTCAGTTGTTCATCTAGAAGAAAAACTCGTGTCACAAATTCGCGAAATCAAGGATCAAGAGGAAAACCAAACGTCCGCCTTCCAACTGCGAGAATTTGATCTAATGGATACCATCGGCCGATTAGAATTTGAAAACGCGCAACTGTCTCAAAGCAATGAAGAATTAGCTGTCCATGTCCGCAAGTTGACTGAATCTGTGCAATCTGCAGGACCTGATAAACTGAAAAACGTAACGCGAGACTTGGAAAAGACTCGCGCAACCTGTCAGAAACTGCAAATGGAGGCCGATGACATCCGAGGAGTCAACTCCAACCTTCAAGCGCAATTGACGGACCTAGGCATGCAAGTGGATTGGTGGCGCGGGCTCGAGTACGACAAATCAAACGAGCTTGAAGCTGCGCTGCAAAGAGTCGCCGAAATGTCCAACGAGATTGTGCGATTGAGTCAAGCCAACAATCGCATTAAAGTGGACTTTGACAGAGAGCGCCGGAATTCGCGGTACTCGGCAGTCTCCAGCGCGTCACCAGAACGCACGAGCGCTGACGCCGAGAGAGCTTGGGGGAAAGGGAGAGCAAGTATGGAAAACGCGAGGGATTCGACCTCAACTGTTCATGATGCACTCGGTGATAAATAGAAGACGCGTTATTTGTCGAACCTTTTGAATACGATTTTTGATAGTTTGCAAGATTTGAGTTGAGTTTAGAATTAATGACGCTAAAAATAAATATAATATCACTTCCTTTTATTCAATTCCACCAAACGAGAGAACGAATCAGAATTTTTTACTCCTTTTCCTTCTTTTTAAAAAGCTTGAATCCCTTCTTTTCTTTTCCTGCGGGTTCTTCCTTCGCAGCAACGCGAGTGCTATCTTTGCGCGACAAGTCAATCGCACTTCCTTGCACGCTTTTCGGAATCACAACGGCGTCAACGCTTAGTGAGTCCTGCGCCAAGTGCCCCGTCGACCCAATCCCGCGAGCCTCGTCTTTGGAATGAATCGTTTTCAGAACGTTGATGAATTGCGTGGAGTTGATGATGGATGTGGAGCCTAATCAACGCAAGACATATACAGATGGATCATTAGCTGGTCGCACAGTTTTCCAATCCCGTTATAGACAAAATTACCAATTATCACATCCCGTTTCAATTCCTTCACAATTTCATACCCAGAGCGAATCTCTGAAAACGTGACACCACCAGCAATGAAAATTACCACGCGCGGCCCATTCTTTCTCAAATCATCCGCATCTTCACCGTTTTTCCCTGATGCACCGGCACCGCCACCTGCACCGCCAAATCCTCCGCCATCGTTCATGTTCAGTTTGGGTTTTTTTGCCCATGACGCACGCGTAGTTCTCAAAGAGTATGGGTTTCCAGCACTTGCAAGTGGCTGTAATGCTGCAGGGATTTTTGACTTTGTTGAAAACATTGCGGAAGCAGCGGCAGCGGCGGCTGCAGCAGCAGTCGATGAGGAACCTGCCTTTGCAGAGTTTTCGTCGTTTGGTGGTGCATTAATCCAGGGGAAAAGCTGTGCGTCGAGATTGCCCGAAATTTGGTCCTGTCACACAAGCCAAGAATTTGATCAGATTCCTTTAAAGCTTAAAAGATTATGCTGGCCAACCTCAATAATGTACTTGAGCATGGGCACAAAGCGAGACAAGTCGTATGGAACGTCCCCTTCTTTTCTTTTCCGCGCCTTTTTCTTTTTCTCTGCAACTCGACCATAATACGTGTACCTTGGCTGCAGAAAGCGAAGAAAAACATGTGTTTTTACTGCACGATCCTTCAATATATATAAAATACTTTGATCAAAACGAACCACATTCAGCTTTTTCTTCTTTTCTTGATTGCTGCTCAATCGGACACCCAACAGCCCCAAGTTGGTGATCGCTTGCGAGTCTTCCAGTGAAAGCTTTGCTGCATCCAAAAGTCGTTTTCTGTCCAAATCTTGGATTCCCTCTTGTGCAATAATGTAGAGCATGAGCACGCGCAATTTGTCGTAGGCTCTATGCCAGAGGGATGTTATTTATCAGCGTGTTAGAAGTCATACAGTGCCTTTCTTTTGACGAGGGAATTACGGTACTAACGGAATCTGAGTGTCAACAAGTACAGGAGTCATGTCCACGACAATATTTCGCGGCGTTTTTCCGTCAGCCGTTTCGCCAGTAGCTAAATCCTGTGTGAAAGCGGAGACATATTTTAGATTGGCGTTGTTTTTAAAAGAAAGATAGCTCATTACCTGCTCCACTGAGGCAACAAGATCAAGTCGCCGTCTCTCGAATATTGCTTGACATTCATTGCAAATGTTGATATGAACAGAAAACTGTCTCATAAAATAAGATGAAAAGAGAAGCAAGCGTAAACAAAAACATCCCCAGACCTTTGCTTTCATCTCCTGAAACTGTGGGATTGACGTGATTGTGTCTTTCATCTCGTTCAGGTCCACCTTTTTCCTGCAAATTGTGAGGGTTGGGCATCATGCTTTGGAAGCGCAAGAACCGAGAGACCTAGAGAGAGAGAGAGAGAGAAAAACACTCAACTGCTCCCCGCTTAGATACGACACAGCAGCCTTATTTTCCATCAAAAACTTTTTAAAGTTGTCAATAACGTACGCAGACGCTTCGACAAAGTGCCAGTGCCGAATCAACATCCATATCACGTCGGTTTCATCGAGAAGCGCTTTGGTCAGTTTTGGGTCTGCTGATTTCACGCTCGTCGGCGCCGCTGATGCGCCCATGGCAGAAGCACTTGTCGCTTCTTCGTTGTCTTCGGCTTGGTAACTTTCAAGTGCGTTTCCTTTTTTTTTCAGTGGTTGTCCGAAACAAAGCAAAAAAAAAAAAAAGAGTTTCTCACACGTATTTTCCGTCATCCATCACAAGCAGGTCATTCATCATGGCCTGATACGTAAACTCATGCACAAGCGGACTCATCAAATCAAAGCTGCGATCCAACAGAATCAACACGGGCTGCCGGAAACTGCTTTTGGGTGGGAACTCGGGTTCCTGCTCACACTTGTTTTCAAACTCGCGCTTCAGCATGGTCGCCAGTCGAAAAGGGATCCCATCCGGATGGTTTTCGCCCGACACGTCGTGGTATCGAATGTGGGGGAGTTCTCCGAGAGTGCTGAAGACGGACATGAGTTTTGACGCGATGGATTGGAGTTCGGATGTGGCAGTTGCTGGTGTTGGTGGGTGGAATATGTTGTAGAGTGTGTTTGGATGGCTTATCGTGAATACTTGCTCTTCTTTTGCTGCGTGCGTTAGAGAAGGAGAAGGAATCGAGAAGATGTCAGAAAAGGTTCGTTCAAAATGCTGGCTGAATTTACGCACGCATGAAATCAATGTTAAGCTCTCTGAAGGTCTGAATAAATTGACCGATTTCGCGCAGTTTGCCAATCAAGTTGTCGGGCAGTGCTGAGACAAGACAGAGTGAAAAGAGAGTGAGACAGTGTTCAAAGCGATGAATCAAAACAATAAAACTCACGCGCTGAAAAGAAAACATGCGCGCAGGCGTACATGGGCTTCGCACGGGTGAAATCGTCAACAAG
This sequence comes from Chytriomyces confervae, assembly GCA_006535975.1. Taxonomy (NCBI): domain Eukaryota; kingdom Fungi; phylum Chytridiomycota; class Chytridiomycetes; order Chytridiales; family Chytriomycetaceae; genus Chytriomyces; species Chytriomyces confervae. Next base: position 114,051 of record QEAP01000011.1, read on the forward strand.
TGCATGGACCGACTCTGAAAGGGGGCTGATGAAGTAGATGGCGTCTTTGGAAGGGTACGACGTGCGTTTGCGCGTTATGTCTTCAACAACTGCAAATACCAAAATGCAGCAAAACATGAGTTAATTCGAGATTTCTGACACCAAGCATCACGCACTACTGCAGTGCATGCCCCATCTTCAGTCAAGAAACCTCGCAGAGTAACTTACGAGTCACGTTCTCCTCCAGAATGTCGGCCATTTTACAGGCAGAGTTCAGGATGCGCAGAGATTTCGCGTCGACAACGACAATCTTCCATCGCGATGTCGGCTGAACAGATCGGATCATGTCCACAAGGATTCGCTTGCGCACAGTTTCGCGCAGGTTTGACATGCGTAAGTTGTTTGTGTTGATTGAGATTTATTTTAAATTTTAACTGCATGCGACGTTAGTTGTCTCTCTCGTTAGATGATAACCTCCCGCAACGCTTGCACTGTGAAATGAGCTTAACATCGCGAGCACGCGTTTATGATATATATTTAAGGGCTGCGTCCCACCCATGGATAGCATTCCTAACAAGGTTACTCAGGATTACGGGTGCTGAACAGGGTTTATCACCGTGATCACAGCTAATCGGAACACGCAAAAAGTGGAGATTGACGGGTTTGGATGACGTGAATACTTTTTGTATTGTTGACTTCTCATCTACTCCAAACACGCGCATAGACAGGACAGCAGTAAAGTATAAAGAGGCAAAGAGAAGAGAAACGCGAAAGGGCATCGATCTATTGAAAAACGAGAAAGGAAAAAGACTCGCTTTGACCCAAAAGATTACAGAATCAAAAATGCTGCGAAAACGGACGCCAGAGACAGAACCAAAGTGTTGGCGCCAGACTTGATCGAAGTTGGGGTGGCAACAGCGGCAGAGGCAGCAGAGGTTGCAGCGGCGGCGGAAGAGGTTGGCGCAATCTTTGCAGATGCAGATGTGGTCATCATGACAGCGGCGCTGCTGGTTGTGGCGGCAGCAGCAGGTGCACTGGTAGCTGCACTCACGGCGCTAGAGACTGGGAGGCCGGTTGGGGCAGCTTCTTCTGCAGAGGACTCGGCAGAAGGGGCTTCTTCGCTAATGGACTCGGTTGGGTCAATTGGGGCCAGGATATCAGTTGTTGTTTCGGCATCCACGACTGGAGGAACTTCAGCGTCGTCAGACACGGTGGGGAGGTCAGCAGTGGTGGTCTCTGGGGAAGGGAGGTCAACGGCATCGATGGTGGTGGTCTCATCGGCACGACGAACGACGGCAGGGGCTGCAAGAACTACGACTGAGGCACTGGCAACGAGAAGGAGACGGACGATCTGCATGTTGGTTGTTGTAGTTGGTTGTTGGTTGTAGTTTTGTTTCACAAATTCAGACTCTCGTTTTATGTTTTTCTTGTTCCAAGGTTTGAAGGGAGTGTCTCCACCCATTTGACTTTTTTAATCAAAAAATGAAATTACAATTTTGTTCTTTTGCTCTTAAACTGTTTTGGCTCTCATTTTACAAAGCTGCTTTTGTTGTTGTTTGGGAGGATTACTTTCTCATTTTATTCTATTCTCTTTTGTTTTTATTTATTCTCTATTCTTTTCTTTTCTTTTTATTTTCTTTTGCGTTTCTGCATTCTTCCTGTTTGTGCTGCCACGCGTTCTTGATGACGTCCCATCACCCGGCCAAATCGGGCGCGTGTTTGCAAATAAAACTGCCTGTCCAAATGAGTTGCAGTGGGTGGTGGATATGGAATGAGCTGTACAACTAAAGAGTCCTGGAAGTGTGTATAGCTCTTGTGACATGGGAGGGGAGGACACGCTGGTCTACTAGGAAGGTGAGAGACAAAGAATGGCAGTACGAAGGATCACATCCATGGGTACGATTTTATTTAGCACGAGCAGGAGATTCAGTCGATTCCACCGACAAAAAAAAAAAAAAGAATGAAGCGAAAACGCACGCACCCACGCCGACCAATCACATTCACCGTGGGCAGTTCTGCACCAACCACAAACAACTCTCCCTCCTCGCCCACCAAAAAGCGAAAGCTGAGCACAACCCAGCGAATCAACGAATTCCACGCCCTCACGAAACGTCTCGCCCACATTCAGAAGCAGATCCAATCTACAAATCAGAGCCAGGGACAACTGAACAATCATGATGACAACAACGAAGAGACATCCATCTCGCATGGAACCACGAACGGTACACTTGAAGATGAGGCCGCACGTGTGAAAGAAGCGATTGAAGCTCTGGGCGGCTTGCATGCGTATCAACGGGCCTCTTTGAAAGGCGGCGATGAGAGCAAAGGCAGGGGTGCATGTGGAAAATGGCTAGTGGGTATGCTCAACAAGTACGTTGTTCCTTCCAGAGATGGGATGGGAAGTCGTAAAAGCGAGGAAAAAGAAGAGAGTGCGAAAAAGGTGGATCGGTTGAAGCTTCTCGACATTGGCGCGCTCAACGGGGCAACATACGCCAAGCAGCGTGCTTGGATCGATGCTGAATATGTCGACTTGAACCCACAGCATGCGAATGTCATCAGACAGGACTTTTTTGAGAGACCTCTTCCGCGAAATAAGGCAGACTTATTTGACGTTCTCTGCTTGTCGCTTGTGGTAAATTTTGTCGATGATCCAGAGAGGAGAGGTATGTTTTTCACCTTGAAGCCGCGTTTGGCGGCTGATACTCACCGTTGATACGTTACCCAATGTTGAATGCAGGCATTATGCTAATGCGTGCGAGACAGTTTCTTGTTCCATCTGGCCTGCTTTTTATTGTACTGCCATTACCGTGCACCAAGAATTCTCGATACATGACTCACGAACGCATCGTCGAAATCTGCAAGGCCATCGGATTCGAAGAGATTGAATTTCATTTCACGAAAAGGCTCTCATATCACTTGTGGCGACGTGTTGAGGGACACAATACCAAAAAGGCAGTGTCGGTAGAGAAAAAGATGGTTAATCCGGGAGCGGCGCGAAATAATTTTAGCATCATCGTGAAGTAGGGACCATGCATTAAAGAGGGGCTTAACTCAACTAGCGAGTTGCATCGTCGTATCACATGCTTTATTATTTGTGTTTACTTTTCCAAGTTGATGGATTTACCAAAGCGCGCATACAACAGTTTCTTGAGTTTCTCCATTTCGGTTTGCAGGGAATCCATTTCCGTCTTTAGGCCCTCAATATCTGCAACGAGTTCGCTTTTGTCATTCGTGAGGCGCTCCTGGGCAGCATCCTGAATAGTAGGCAATAATGGTTAAATCCAATGCCAATCGCAACGCTGAAAGAGGCAAACCCACCAGTGACATGTGAATAAAGGCATCTCCAATCTTGTAACGGACTGCATCCTCTTCATCCGCCAACTCCAACTCCATCTCAAGGTCTTCGAGGTACTCTCTCTCTTTCTGTAAACGCACATACATCAACAAAAATCAATTCGAGGAATCATGCCAGCTCATGCATACCTTCTTTTCTTCATATGCTTCTTCCATGTCAGACATTGCTGTGTTGAGCTTGGCAAAGTGGTTGATGTTCTGCTGGTCGGCCCACGTGACTTGAACGTCATCTTGCGCGCCTTCTTCTTGAAGCTGTTAATATTGTGAATCCAGAGTGAGAACGGTGATGCTGACGAGGGGTTGGTTGCGAAGGGGGGGGTGGAATGCTGCGTGCGGTTTACCATACTGCTCATTTTTTATGATAAAAACCTTGTTCGTAAATATTCCCGCAAAACAAAACAAAGACACCGCCATTCATCCCGTCCGCCCCAGCATGGAAGTGGAATTATCACACGCGAGCAAAGATGCGGATAAACAAGCGGATAAACTGTCCCTACAGCTGACGGCGCACACAGACGCGCTGTTTGCGCAGTGGCTGACTAAAACCCACTCGCGATGCTCTGTGGATGTGAGTCATGCTGAGGGTGCTCTCAAGCTGCGACCCACCATGGCAGCAGTGGTAGCATTGGACAGTGCCTCTTGTGAAGAAGTGGTGGCCCAAGCGGACGACTGGTTACACGGCGCGGACAGCCAAGCATCTGCCGAAATCGCCTCCACAATTCTTCAACCCATTCAACTCGACTTGGAACCCGACAGCTCTGATTCTCAAATCGTAGAAATGAAATCTGTATCAAGAACTCCGTCTCCTCTGCCATTATACACCCACAGAAAAGACTCTGGGATCCAACTAGTAACCACAACAAAGATGGACGACATCAAATTCTACTTTCCGCTTGGAAATCCACTCAGCACAGTCAACTCATTGTATTTCCCATCTTCCGAGGACTCCTCTACAGCGAGTATCAAAACGCATCGTGAGGCACTTACCATACTGAGCAGAAAGACTCGCTCTCGTTCAGCATCATCAAGCTGCGTTGTGGCCACATTTTTTCCGGATACAATATGCTCTGGAGAAGAAACCAATGCCAAGACATTGGACAACCACTCACTCGATTCTTTCGACGCTTTACCTGCAACTGACGCCGATATGAACGACGATTTTGCAATTTCTGGGAAAGTGATACCGCAAAGGAAGCCTCTGCATTTGGCCTTGGTACTTTTTACTCACGCTTTTTTTGTTGTTTTAACGCTTGCGTGGATAAACTTGACCCATTTTGAAAATTTTAGGACGCGTTGAAAACTTGCTTTCAGTCTGCTGAATCACTCGAAATGCAGTCGTTATCTAAAAATGACATGTGGCCAGTGATGGATGCCCTTGGACTCCCGAGATACTGCAGCTTTGCTCTGTTTGACAAAATCCTGGGAATTAAACGGAAAGGCGCCGCTGACCCAGCGTCAATAGAGTCAATTGATGCCGTTGAATATCACGATGTGAAACGGTAAGATTCTTTATCAATTTGTTAGCATGGTTCGTGGAGAATGTAACAATTTCATCAGGTGGTGGGTGGATCTGAACGAGACGTTTCATGATGAATACGCTACTGTGTTCAAAATTATGATGGGTTCTACATCCACGAATCCATTCAACTATTTAACGCCTCAGGATTTCTATCCAGTTGTTGATGGTGAGAGTTTTGTTGCCTGGCGCGCTTGCAGGTGAAGCTAAATGAATGACCTTGTCTCATATTCAGAGGTTGTAAAAAAACACCCGGGTCTTGCATTTCTGACCCACTTGGCCGTCTTCCAGGCGAAGTACAGTTGAGTCCCTTCGTGCTGTATCCCCCACGCTTTGCAGCACACTAACAGGGGGAACAAATCAAACAGTCGAAACTGTGATAACACGCATCTTTTTCACAAAAATTCATTGCTACCTTGAGCGCATGACTTTGCCCGAGTTTCGCAAACATGCATTTTTGGATCTCATAATTAAATTGCAAATAGACGACGACATTAATGCGGTAATAAGGGCTTGCACCATTGATTTCACCGTTGTCCGTATGAACTAAACCAATCTTTTTTTTTTTTTTTGTGCCAGACGCGTGATGCGTTCTCATACAAACACTTTTATGTTATTTACTGCAAATTTTGGGAACTCGACACGGCGCATACAATGCGCATAGAAGCATCCAGTATGGCGAGATACGACGGTCGCGCGCTAACCACTTTCATGATGGACCGTGTAGTTTCTGGCTGTGGAAAGCCGCTGAGTTTGGGGAGCAAAAGCGGCGCGATTTCGTATACTGATTTTGTCTGGTTTATGCTTTGTGTAGAGGATAAAAGGACTGATGCAAGCATTGATTATTGGTAAGTTGCTCTCNNAAAAAAAAAAAAAAGAAAAAGGTTGCTGGTTCTTTTGATGTTCTCTTTTTGCTGATGAGTTCATTTCCTCTCAGGTTCCGATGCCTTGACTTAGATGGGGATGGAAAATTGTCATTGCACGAGTTGCGGGAATTCTATAATCAGCAGGTGGAGCGAATGCTAGAATGTCGAATGAGCGAGCCTTGGAGATTTGATGACTTTGTTTGCAGTTTGTGAGTCAATGTTACTCTTTTTGTTTTTTTTTTGGCAAAGCTGATTGAAACCCATTTTTTTGTTTTATCCAGACTCGATCTAGTTCAACCTAAAAACATGCATTACATCACCCCGCGTGACTTGAAACGAGCGCGTCACAATGCTCCGCTATTTTTCGACATGATTTTTGATTTGCGAAAGTACGATACACACGTGCGCAGAATCGATCCCATGTTTCGTGAGATGGATGATGTCATTGTTGATGATGTTCAATTGGGGCGAAGAGTGAAGTTGGAGTTGAGTAGTTTTTTTTTTTTTCTTTCTCGTCGCGTTTTTTTTTTCAAAAGTATCCCCATTTTACTCAAAACTGTGTCCATTGCACTTTTTCAGAGGATGGGATAAGTTTGCAGAGCGGTCATACGATCAGCTAGCGTATGAAGAAAACAGTTCAAATTCGATGCACTATTCCGCCGGAGACGCGCACGGGGACGCATATGCAGTCGCTGCCGATGAACATAGTAGTGGTGATTACAGTGACGAGGATGAGTACGAGGATGACGAAGATGAAGAAATGTTTGGAGAGATTCCAGGAGAAGGAATGCAACAACAACAAGCTGAAAAACGCAGCAGCAGCAGTGTCGCTGGTGGCGGTGAGTCGCTGACTGGGTGGTCAATGGACCCACTTGACGAAGATTTTGAAGACGATGGGCAGGAAGACGCAGCTGAGGAAGAAACGGATGACCAGTCGCCCAATGCTGTGCATTCAATGATTGGAAAAAAGTTTCGATATCTGGGAGTTGACGATGATGATGAACGGGGGGTGGGCGAGCAAAGTCACGAAGAAAATGGTCCAGATGGTGTTGAGCATGTCAGTGAAGCTATAAGGAGAAGCCGAGGTGATGGTGTTGTGCAGTCTATCCGTTTGTGATGTTTCTCCGATACCGGCGCTTTTGTACTTTTCTAATTTAACTTGTTTATTTTATTTATTAAGCTTGTTTTGTTTTTTTTTGGACTTGTTTTCTATTTAAGGCTGACTGCGCCATGCTTTTTGGTTCGTGGGGTATGATGGGGATGAGATGCGGACTTTTTTTATTTTTTTATTTTTGTTCCTCCGTTGGTTATTTCTCCGCATCTTGTGTATTGCCTTGTAGTACGCGCTTGTTCAAGTTTAACTTGCGAGATGTGAAATGGTTGTTGGATTTGCGTGTTTTAAAAAAAAAACATTAAAATTGTGATTGGTAATCAGAATGTACACACGCACACACACAACGCGCCCGTCAACTTTTGGATTATTTGTTTGAAGAAACTGTCATTTTCGGACAGCGCGTTTATATTTCTACCCTTCAACCCCAACACACACACACAGCAAGTAAAGCAACTAAAGAAACTCGGTCAGCACCACCACCACCACCAGCTAATATTTCCCAATGACTTTATCCAGAATCCGAACCAGCAACGGACTCAGAGCTTGTGGTTCGAGTTGGTAAAACGTCTGGTGGAACAAAATAAAAAACAGGAGAATCCATCTTAGAAAAAAATTTTTTTTTTTGAAAGGAGCGAAAAAAAAAAAAAAAAGGGTGAGCTCACCATCAAAACACCAAACGATAAACATGAAAGAGCTGTTTCAGAGCCAGGAACGTGATAAATCCATCGGCGTCTTTGCATTACAAGAAATAGCGACTGCAGCCCTTTTGGTAGCACATACCTAAAATGCATCGCGCAGAGACAATGACAAGAGAAAAAAGTCAGGAAATTGACAAATCAAAAAAGAAAGAAAAAAAAAAAGAAAAACTTACATTGCCAATTCCGCCCTTCTTGGCTTCTTTTCCATCAAGATTGACGTTCCACTTGCAATACATCCCAAAATGTAATACATGATTTTATGATCTTGGTGCATCCATTCGTACTTGACAAGATTCCGAACCCCACAAATCCCCGCCATATAGATTCCCACATACGCAGTCAAAAACGCGCTCGACACAATGGTACTGCGTATGCCTTTCAAAGGAAGACTGATTGGGTTTGCCATGAGTGCCCGAGTTTTCAACAGAACCATGGGTACAAAATTGAGTGTCGCATAGACGGGTGCAATGCCGCTCATGATTTTGAAAGCGAGGGCAGTGTTGTAGGATACGCAGTTACAGTCGGTTGGATGAATGATGGAGCAAGGGACAATGGGTAGTGTGCCGTCGGGACGGATTCGTGCATCGTAGGCTGTGGCAGCTTGCTGAAGGGCAACAACTGCATTGGTTCCACCGTGGCGGTTGATGCAGTCGTAGATGGTGTCAAAGTCGATGGGTTGGAATTTGGATGGGTTTTCGATGCGGCGGTTGTTTTGTCGACTGATTGCAAGAGATTCTCGGCTTACGCGTGCTGGAAAGGTGTGAATTTTCAAAAGTTAAAAAAACTGGTTGTACCTTTTTTTTTTTTTGCTTTGCTTGGAAGGCTCACCTGTTTGAACCATCCAGTTGTTGTACTCTTTGGGGATTGTGTCTGGGGCCATTACGTATGCATACATGATACTTCCGCATGCAATTGAAAAGAGAAGCGTGTCTCCATGCGCAAAAGAAAATAGATTACGAGCTTTCAGGCCATTGTACGAAGCCTGTTGTGTTTTTGGTTTAGTTTTTCTCAGCTGGGTTTGAAAGGACTGAGCCTCCGAAATAGCAACCCACACACACACACATACCTGCAGCGCGCGCACACCAAACTGCTGCATGACGGCAAGTCGATTTTCATACGTCTCAAACAGCACTGATGTCCCAGCCAACGATCCAGCAATGAACGCATTTCGTCGCGCAATCATCAAACTACTCCGCTTTGACACGGGCGGGGAAACTTTCTTTGACTCTCGGAATCGCAGATAATTTGAAACGAGTTTCCAGATGAAGGAGAAGGATCCAACCATATTTGAGAAGCGGAATACATAGTCTGCAAAAAGAAAGCGGAGCGAGTCTCGCAGCTTTGCCTTTCCTTTGACGACTTTGGTCAGAGAGAGCAGGAATGATACTCCGCCTCGAAGTCCGAAGGCAAGAACGTAGGATGAGCAGGCGCCTTTGGCGGCATGAGCTACGATCTGGGAAACGGAGGAGAGCGGTTTCCTCGCATGTTCTCCTCTTTCGCTGCGCCCGGATTCATGACTGTGTGCGTGAGGATCGGTGATCATGGATGAGGAGTTGAGGGTGGGTGGTTCAGTGAAGAAATCGGAGTCTGAGTCCAAATCGGTTTGAGTTCTGTCGAGTAGTTTGGCATTGGACAGGCAGTCTGAGTCGTTGGTGATTGTTGCGGCGCTGTTGATGCGTTCCAAGTTTGCAGCGTCGTCCATTTGGTTTGGAGCGTGTGTTGGCCCCCAGAAAGTGCGGAAAAATGAAGGGAAAAGATTGTTGTAATTTATCCGGCACTGCAGACTGCAGATGGGGGTCCTTGCCTTCTTTCTCGCTGATTGGGTGCTGCTGGGGGAGTAAGAGTTAGTTACATGGGAGCTGCAGGTGAGCAGCGCACACGCGCGTGGCTGGTTGTTTGGTTGGTTGCTAGCAGTCGCGGCTGGACAGAAACAAAACAAGCTGTCCAGGTGCATTGCATTCCACCAGCAAAGAAAAGGAACAACAAACCAGCTGAGACTCAGCCACCCCCACATGCCGCATCAAAGCCGCATTAAACGCCACACTAAAGCCACATTAAGCGGGGGCCAGCCACTGCGGCACATCAGATATAATCAATCAGTTGATTAAACAAATCACATCAAATCAAATGACTCTTTTTATTTGCACCAATCACATCACACTCTACTCTACAAGTGCCGAAAATCAGAGCACGAAAAGGGCGGCAGCAGCACCAAGCACTGACAGTGCGACTTGTCCAGCAGACGACTTGGAAGACGTGTTGGCGGCAGCAGCGGCAGTCGCAGTGGCTGCGGCAGTGGCCTTAGCGGTGCCAGACGTCTTAGCAGCAGCAGAAGTAGTGGCAACTGGGGCTTTGGAAGAAGAAGCTGCTGCGGCTGCGCTGGTTGGGGCTTCGGCACCGCTTGCCGTCGACTCGGCCGAGACTTCGTCAGTGCTGGTCGACTCGGACTCGGTAGCAGCAGCAGCAGAAGACTCGCTGGCGGACGAGTCAGCAGTTGGCTCTTGCGACGACGACGAGGAGGCGGCTGGGATAGCAGCAAGGACGGCGTCACAGCCGGTCGTTAAACCCGTAATGGCTGGGAGAGCTGCAGCAAGGTCGGCTGGGCATGCGTTCACCAGTGTGGAAGTAACGGCTCCAACGAGGGAACCGTCTGCGAAACCAGCGCACAGGGATCTGACGTTGGCTTCGGACAATGCACCGTTGACGTAGGTGGTGATGACACCCTTGACGCAGTCTGGGAGAGTAGCGACGATGGCAATGACGTTGTCTGTGGCGACATCGCGACGAGCTGGAGCGGCGTACATGTTTGCTTTGTTGGTTGTTGGTTGTTTGTTGTTGTTGTTGTTGTTGTTGTTTGGGAGTCAGTTTTTGCTGCGAGTGAAAGGGCACAAATTGGGACTAATCAGGGTTTATCAAGAAACCCTAATAATCACTGCAATGTTTAATCTCTGAGTTCAAACGCAACAAACATTCTCAGACACGAAAAGGACAACAAACATTCCTTCACAGAATGACAGAGAATGACAAAGCAAGCAAGCAGACATGTTCCTGCCTGGCTGGCTGGACTGCCAATTTAACTGCCAACAACAATTTAACAAAATTGCTCATGAGATTGGCTCCACTCTGAACACCAGATATTCAACTTGGCACGAGACACGCAAAACATGCATACAGAATCATAAGAGACCAGTTTTACTAACAAAGAGAGACATGAAAAATGAAAAAAATGAAGGAAGATGAAGAATCAAAAAGTTCCAAAAAACACACTTCCAAAATGTATCTAAATAGACAACGCGGCAGCCAAGCCAATCAGTCCTGCAAGAACGACTCCGGCACTCAAACCAACAGAAGCGGCTGATTTGGTACCCGTGGTGGTCGCAACTGGAACGGTTGAGCCGCTCGTTGGAACAGCCACGGCAGTGACAGCTCCATCTCCAAGAAGCACTCTAACAGCAACGGATGGAGTTCCATCTTTGGAGAGTGCAAACAAGTGGTAGTTTCCTGGTGGTGCAATGTTTCCGTTGGGTGGGATCTTGAACACAACATATGTAGAATTTGCAAACAGCACGGATGGAACAATCAGACGTTGATCCGTGTTTGTACTGTGTGTCGTGGTGGTGTAACGTGCCAGGGAAACACTTGCAATTGCGGCGCCAGACGCTGAAAGCTGCACTCCAACTGTGCTTCCATACGTCATTTTTGAACCGTCCAATCCAGCTGCAACAATGACTGGTCGTGTACCGCTCAAGTATGCTGGCTTAAAGTGTTCGATGCGGTATTCATATGGATCCGTGCATCCAGCACCCAAGGGCAGGTTATCTGACACGGATGGCCAACACTGTTGCTTCACACCGCGCGTGACGTTGACCATTTCAGTGCCAACGCCCTTTGCGTCAGGGGTACCCCAAAAGTCCAAATAGTTTTGCATTTCAGATCCCGTGGTAATAACAGATCCATCTTGCAGCAGTACAACACCGCTATGGTACAGTCTTGGGATTGTGCTGGTTCCCACGGTTGTCCATGAGTTTGTGGTTGGGTTGTACAGATCCGTTGGGAAGACGGGTGCAGATGCAAACTGGCAGTCACCGGCGTTTCCACCGGCTTGGCCCCATCCAGCACCATTTGTGAGAAGGATTGTTCCGTCGGGGAGAACCGCGGCGTCAGGCATGAGGCGAGCGTGGGGCATGTTGGGGAGAGGGGTCCATTTTGCGCCGGGAATTTCGGGGGTGAGGGAGATACAATCCGAGGAAGCATCCTTGGCGCTGATCAAAACTCCTCCGCAAAGAACAACCGTTACTTTCCAATTTTCACTTTCTTTGAGGGGAAGGAGGAAGGAGGTGGGTGTGTTACTGTTGCGAAAAAAAAAAAAAAAAGATTGGTTAGAATCAAATACTTTTGCAGGATCAGGAAAAGTTAAAAAGCCCCACTCACGGGTAGATCCAAGGCTGGTGATCCATAGCAGGGACTGAAGCAACCTCTTCGTAATTGTTTTCTTGTCCGGCTGGGCCAGGGTCCTTGGACGCATCAATCAGCATGGTTCGATTCGAGACCATCATGAAGATTTTGCCCTGGGGTAACTGGTACGCGATAGGATACAGGTTGTGTGGATATGCCCAATCCAGAATCTGACTACGAATTGCTGGCTGGTACCGTTGCGGGAAAAACTCATATGTCGGGTTGTTGGTAGCAGTCAAATCATTGAAATCCAAGTTCTTCAAAGACCCGGACGCAATAAACACAGATCCTTCGCCCATGGTCACAACGGTAGGGTACCATCTACCCGTTGTCATGTCCTTGCTTTCGTCCCATGTCTTGGTTTTGGGGTCAAACGTACGAATCTTGGCGATACCATCGTACAAAAACGTTCCAGCGTCCGTCTTGTTCTGCATGGGCCAGTTACTCGATGCGTCCATAAGCGTGGTAGAGGCAGAGTGGTCTCCACCAATCACGTGAATGATACCGTCAGCCCCCTGTGAATGGCCGGCACAGAAAGCGTTGTATTTGACTGGTGCTGGTTGGAATGAGATTTCGCCCTTTTGCGTGTCAAGCTGCACAACGGTTGCAGTAGTGCCTTTCGTGTTTGGGTTAAGCCAGGGGTACTGTGTGTGTAGCAAAGAGAGAGAGAGTTTTTTGTGTTGACTAGAGTTTAGCGTGTTTTTGTGCGAAGGGGGGGCAGACGAGACTAGGGGACTCAACTGGCTTCGTGTGGGGTCTTTCAATACACATGAGCTGGTTGTCTGGCAAAAGAATGGAGTGGATGCAGAGTGACCCGGTGCTTCCAGCTGGTTACAAGCATTGTTGTCAGTGTGAGGAAGTTCTGGTGAAAGCAATGGGACAAGGGCCTACCCAAAGTGGACCAGGTGCCAGACGTTGCTGGTTCTGCTGCCTGGACAGCCATGGCGGCTGTTGCGAGCGCTGCGACTGTTTCCAAGAGCATTTTGTGTGTGTGCAGTGAAGGAGAGGCAGGGAGCGGGTCTAAATAAATACTTTTTTTAAATATTTAAATTTGTGGGATTCAACTCTCGGTTGATTAATGCGGGGTGACTCCTCATGACTCACGTTTGCTGCGAGTGAGTCGATGTGTGTGTGCGTGTGTGTGTGCAAGGAAAAGGACGTACGAGGCAGCAGCGTCGCTTAAAAGACAAGGGAAGGCGGGCTAATAAGAAGCGCTTGGTTGGGCAGTGATCGCGATCTGGAACGTCAAACCATCATGATCAAGCAAGCCTTCAGCATGATTTCAAACACTCTTTTCTCGTCGTGCTGATACTGAGTGATGTTTGAGCCGCGAGGAAGCAACTGAGATCACTGCGGGACGAACGCATCGGTTTTTTGTTTATTATCTCTCACTAAGGTTGCATCGCTGCCTGCACCGGCCCAGGATAGAGGAGCGAGCCATGACGGATGGCGTGCGGCTGGTTGGTGCCACATTCAACTCGTTAATCTATCTCTTCTTCTGACAGTTCGATCGTTTATTTGCTTCAAAAAAAAGCGGCAATGAAGGGAACAAGACAAGCACGAGACGCAGCATTCTCATTCGTCGTTGATAGGGTCCTTCTTTCCCTTCCAGTCCGCTCTACAACACCAGCACGAAAAAGAGACCCAAAACATGTCAAAAAAAAAGCCAACAAAAAGAGATGCATAAAAAAAACCAAACGCACCTGTTGTGGTATGGTGGGTTGAGCGTGAAGAATTTGGATCCTCTCCACCACTGCGCTGGAATAACTTGCTCGGAGTCTGGAGCCACAAACAGGTATGTGGGTTGCACATATCTCTCCGTGTAGTAAACGGGTGTGGCTTGTTGCCTGGTTTCGTCAAAGACACCATATCTGCCAATTCCTTTGACGGGTGTTTTCAAATCCACGGCACTCCATTCCTTCACGTCGTTGCTTCCGTCCATAATTTTCGATTCGCTTGCGGCGTTCGAGTGCAAACGACGGACCTGTCATAAAAAAGAGAAGGAAATAAAAAAATCAGAAATAAAATATCAGAAAGGTAAATAACACACAAAAAAAAAGAGGATGATAGAACATATGGGAAGAGAAGCAAGAATAAGGATCTGTTACCAAGTCTCTGTCCGTCTCCGCCTGCAACAGGGGCACAAGCGAGATTCGGTTCCAGGCTTTTTCACGACGCAGTTCCCTGTTTGAGTGATGACATGATCAGACGGATACTCTGAGCGGCATCTGGGGCAATACGAAGAAAAGAGTCCGAACCGTCGCTCTGCGTTGTTCTGGGCGACATAGTACCAGCCAACACCCATAATAGCCATTGCCCCCGCAAAGACCACTGCTCCGGATGGACCACGACGTGGGAAGTAGCGCGTGAACTTGATGGTCTCCGGCATGGCGGGAGGACGGTCCTGGGCACCGATACTGTATGCGCTGCTCATTTTGCTCGGATTTTATTTAAAAATACGTGCAAAAAGTAGGTAAAACTGTGTGTGCTGAAATATATTTCTTCTCCCTTTATTTCCCAAGTAAATATCAACAATGAGTGCTAAGCCAAAGTGAGTACCGGCATCAGCCCTTTCCCATGCCTCATTTCTAACATGCTACTGCACACAGGGCCGAAATGAGCGACGAGGAGTTGCGCGCCCTCGAGGAGGAGGAGTTCAACAACGGCCCATTGTCAGTCCTGACGCAATCCGTCAAGAACAACACCCAGATTCTTGTGTCATGCCGAAACAACAGAAAGCTGCTTGCAAGAGTCAAAGCATTGTGCGTATTATTTGTCATTCAACCCTCTCTGGTTTTTTTTTTCCATCGTGCTTTTGCCGACATATAACACAGTTTTTCGTTCTCTTCCTCTGGTATGCATCATCTCGACTAACCTCTTGTTTTCGTTTACCCCTCGATTCTTAGTGACAGGCACTGCAACATGGTTCTCGAAAACGTGAAAGAGGTGTGTGTGAATTCTGGGCGAAAAAAAAAAGCCCCCGACTGCGCACTGGATTTCTTCGAAAACGCATTTAACGCCCAAATTCTCCCTCAGATGTGGACCGAGACTCCTAAAGCTGGAAAGGGCAAAAAGAAGGCAAAGCCCGTCAACAAGGATCGTTTCATCAGTAAACTTTTTCTGCGTGGCGACTCTGGTAACGCACCTCGCTTTTAATGCATCTTTACCCCCTTTTTTTTTTTTGTTTTCAATATTCTTCTTTTCCGTGCGATAAAAACTGACTTCTTTTTCGGTACAGTCATTCTTGTTCTCAGAAACTTGGTCAAGGAAACAAACTCACAATGAAAACATTTGGAGAATTGGGTTGATGGATGGCATGACGTGCCTTGTTTTTTTCTAGTGTATTCGATTCACGTGTGAATATATCGAAAAGACATCAAATGTACACACAAGTTTTGTCCAGATCTTTACTTTGCATCCAAACGCCATAATATACATTTAATTCATCGGGTTCACGCGATATTCGGGTTTCGTGCATTTGAGACTGCAACGTTAGCAAAAAAGAAATAATAGGCAGTCGAGATCACGACTGCTTCGGCCTCACCCTTCCTACAATGCGCTGCACGTCCACCTGCAAGGCAATCCGTTCATCTTGCCCTTCACAAGGCAGCCCATCCTCGTCCAAAAAATAAGCCACACTATCTACAATATCACTATCCACGCCATACTCGCACTCGATACCTTGAACACGAATTTGCTTGTCTCTGCCACGGGTTTCTGCCTGGCTTTCAACCTTGACCACATCTTGACACGCATCATCAAGTTCCCGCTCCAAAAACCCATTTATCCGTAGTAGCTTCCTCATCACCCTCTTCTTCCTCCTTCCAACATTTTCACCTGAAATATCTTCCTCCACCTCTGCAACAACAACATCTCCAACCCTCAAGACAGTGCCTCTCACAATAACACCCACTCCTTCCTCACCATCCAAAACCTGCAAACGAGTACCAGGTAAACAACTTTGCAACGCACTCCAGAGCGCACGCAAATACATGGCCACCCCATAGCAACACTCCCCTTCCTCCTCCTCCAGACTCGACCCACTCAGTCTCCGCAATCGCCGCTTTTTTGAAACCACCGTAAACTCGCCCAAGCTACCAAAACACGGCTCAACAACGCAGTTCATTTGAGCAACAGAGATGCCACGAAGCATCATGGAAACCGGGGCGGGTACGAGTTGGGCGGGGCCATAATGTGCGGGGAGCAGCGCGGTTTCATGGACACACAGTGTCGCGCAGTGTGTCGGCAAGCAAAGCAGGTGGATTGAATAGCTTGGCGTGTCCGTCCAAGTCGTTTCGATGAATGGTGGTTGCGCCTTCGATTGTGCAGATATATCCTTTGACGGGCTGTCTGCTGCCATTCTACAGAATGGTTGTAGTTTCGTGCTGGATGACCTCGTATTTTCAGGCGTTGCGGGAAATGTGAATGCACTTGTAATGCGGACAGTGGTGGGGCAAGACATGTCAATGCGAAGTGGGATAGCTTGCAAACGGTCAGGCACGGCGTTTTGGTCATGTTGAGAATTATACACAATCTGTGTAATGGTTGCTGGCCAATGGTATATGGTTGAAGGGTTTTCATGGGTTGCAGGTTGGAAATATGTACTATTAAATTGAACGGGGGGTTCTTGGTTGGAGAGGCCTGGGAACGTGATGAAACTACTTGCGGTATTCGAAATGTTAAAGAATTGGCAGGGAACCCAGACAAGCTCGCTAACGCGAAACCGTGGAGCCGCATGGGTGCCTTCGACGGATGTTGTTGAGAGGGCAGCCTTATTTCGCTGCCATGGAAGCGAAATGGGTGTTTGTGGGACAATCGGGTCCTTGAAGTTATTGTGTGTACTGCAGTTTGAGTCTGTTGGGGTCAAAGGTGCATGTGGGGACAAAACATGAGGCGAATTCGTTGAAGATGAAGTTTTTGAAGCGGCGCGAAAAGCAGATTGTTGGTTTGGTTGAGTGGAGGATGCAATTGAGGAGTACTTGTTGGATGATGGTTCAACAGAAAAGGGCATTTTCGCGGCGGGCTGATCGGATTTTGAAGATTCTAGCGAGTTTGGCGAATCGAAAGAACGCACTTTGCCTTCCACCTGTATCAACGATGCGTTTGAGAGTGACGTCCGGAGTGGCACCCATCTCTGAGTTGTAGATGAATTCGATGTGGAAGGCACTTGGACAGGTTCAGCGGCAGGCGCAATATTTGGCTGGGGAGGGGTAATTGCTGATGGCGCCTTCCCTCCAATCATACTCTCCATCAGATCCGGCCATCCCATTTCGGTCAAACCAAACGGCGAGTCCGCCATGTTCAAATTGAGCCCAAAAGGAGACTCAGACACCCTATTCTCTTCCCATGGTAACAAAGTATTTTTGAAGGGAGACGGTTCAAAGTGCCTTGAGTTTTCCAGTGCTTGGTTCGCGATTGGAATTCCATTCGGCGTATGAGCAGTTGCCGCAACATCAGAGGTATTGATGTGAGGAACAAAGAACGGGGATGATGCCTGAATGATTGACTGCGTCACATCATGGACCTGCAGATTTCCAGTTTGTTCAGAATCTGAATCGCTCGTATCTGAGTCCGAATCTGAGCTTGAGTCAATATCTGAGTCACGCAGTCCCGATGGAGTTGAAGGTCTATCCAAATCTGAAGATGCCCCGTTTTCGGCTGTGAGTGCATTTGAACCACCGATTTTGAATGCCCCACTGGTATCTTTTTCATTGGATGTGTCGGCATCCGTTTCCGAATCTGAGTTTGAATTCGAACTTGAATCCGAGTCCGAATCGGATGAAGGCATTGAGCACGACGTGTTCAGCGGATGGTGCGCAGTATTTGGCGAAGAACGCGGCGCCTTAATACCAAACGCTGTCCTCAACACTTCAATACATTTGTGTCCCACAACCGATCTCGGCGCTTTTGCGCCTACAGAAGTGGATGGTAGAGAAGAAGGTGGGGCTCGATGGGTGGTTAATCTTTTCTTTGAAGGCGTTCTTGAAGGTAATTCGGAATCTTTGATGCATGCGGGCCTTTTCCGGCTGTGATTAGAATCGGTCGTGAGTTTCTTTGGAGCAGAATGGGGTCTTTGGCTTTTTGAGACCATGTTGCACGGCCTGCATGCGCATCGACCGTTTGCACCGTCGAGCAGATAAATAAAATGCGGAAGGAACTCATTGGGACTGATTGAGGCGTTAAAAATGAACGCAATTGCATGAGATAGTCAGTAATCCGGGGGGTTTGGGGTATTCAAATGGAGAGTCTGCAAGTACCTGGTGAAAGGCCTCATCGACGGGTGTCCGTGCAAATAACGGTCGAACCTCATGTCGCCTTCACTGCGGCTCTTTTCGACGATTCTGTAGTTCAGCGGCAGAGTCCGGGCATCGTCCATGCCGCGTGCTCGTAGCACGGTCGACATTTTGTTCATGTAGAGAGAGTGGCCAACACTGCCGACCTCAGCGACGCGAACAACAGTTCCCGGGACACTACGGGACAGGATCCGACTGCGCTGCTCCGGCCATGTTTCAGGCACTCCGTCCGAGTACATTGCGTGCTTGTTAAATGGGAGCAAGTGTTTAAATATTTATTAAAACGGCCTTGTCACAACAAGAAATTCGCTTTAACGTGACTTCCAACCAACGCCAGACTCTTTTCGTTTTCGCTGCACGGCGTAGCCTCAAACGCATGGACGCTCTCTTTAAATTCCCGTGCCTTTGCGCGCTTGAGGTCGTGCCCCGGTAGTTTCCTCTCAGCAACGAACAACCCGCCGACACATGGCACTTGGTGCGAGACTGCCTCCAGACGCGGCGCCGCGTCGCTGGATACTTCAATACGTTGCGCTCGAAGCGGCTCGAAGTAATCTTCGCGGCGTAAATGAAAATAATTGTAGTCACGTCTCGCGCGATTCGCAAAGCCATTCTTTTTCACAGCCTTGCGAATGTCTCCGTTTGCGGCATCTTCTTGCGCATCAATTCCAGGCGTTAAATATCGCGGGATTTTCGATTGCCTCCGGAGCCGCTCTTTTGGCCCGATGTGCTGGTTCATGGATGACGCCAGCAGTGGAGCGTCATCTTTCTTATGCGGATAAAAGAACAAATTATTCAAGGCGCCATTCATGTCGACCATGATTTCTTCGATACTCTTGCCGAGAGTATAAGGTATTGGCGGTTGCGGCCGGATTCGATCCGAGTGTTCAGTGTTGATTTTTTCAAACGGGTATACGTGTGGAAGAGATTGCTTTACCAAAGGCAGCTGAGTTAGAGGCGTTTCGGGCTTTTCCATGTGACACGGGATCCGTGGGAGATGTGAGTTGTGCGGTAGGGCATAGTGGCGAGGTAATTCTTTTGCAGTGACTTCTTGTTTGGCTTCAGTAGCTTGTTGATCAGGGCTACGGAGCGGTATTGAGGATGCTGGTGAAGCGCGTTTTTTAGACCGTTTTGGGGTTTTCGGGAGTCGGATTTGTGTGAATATTTTGGACGCGTTTCTGGATTCAGTCACGCCTGCGCTGTTGTAGGTATCGCACCATAACTGCCTTCGAATCTGCCGGTTACTGCGTGTGGGAAGATGGGTTTGAGGTTCCTGGTCCAATGATGCCTCCACGTCAAACAGGGACATGGGTTTCGATTTTGTTTGAATTGGAGGCAATTCGTTTTGGCTCGTTTTAGACATGACGTCTTTGAGAAGACATCTTGCCAGGCCAATCTGTTTGATACATTAAAACAGAATGATCCCAGGCAATAAACTACAACTGCTCACTCACCGTGTCTGTTTTCTGAGCTTGGGTTGCCGCGCCCTTTTCCATTAATGTCTTTGACGTGGCCGCTGTCTGAACGCCTTCAACGCTCAGCGCCACGCTCTGTTTCCCCCGCAAATGAGTGGCCAATGTTTCATTTCTTCCCTGATCAACCCGACTGCCGCGCTTGGGCGTACCTTCATGATTTGAAAACGCGTCCTCTCCCACAGAATATCCTCGCGCAGTACGGTTTGCTTGATTTGTGTCCGTCTGTTCAGGGAGCTTTGTCCGGTTAGTTTTGGGTTTTGGAACATTGTCGCGGCGCAGAAGCTTGGCATCTTTTTCGGCGTGCTGCCAGGGATGCTCGACGAACGGGATACGGGCAACTGAGGCAATTGTGCCGTCGGGAAAGAGGAGATCCATTTGGTTGACGCCGGTCACGTTGTTGAGCATCGCAACTTCCATGTACTTTTGCGAGAGATTGCGCTGCATATTGTTGCACGTTTATGCTACAGTAGGTTGCGAGGTGGGGTGTTAAACTGCCCTGTCTTTGGTGATTGGTGACTCGTCGCCGTTTGTTCGAACGAAAATCTCCCAAAAAAAATGGCAATCCGGCACGCAGAAACCTCGACCGCGAATGAATTCCCGTTCCCCGAAGGAGATACCGACCTTTCTTTGCTCGACTCGGCAAGTTTGCACGAGAACTTGGGCACTCTCGAAATGAAGACCATCAAAACCGTCCGCGACTGTATCGAAACGGCCGTCTGCCTCCTTTATAACGCTGCGATCCCACTTGACTCTTGGAACGATTTTAAACGCGAGTTTGAGCGTACACGGAACAAGTACGAAGTCGTTGATGCCCCCACCTTTGGGCCGGCTGCTACCCCCGTTGTTTCTGATGAAGACCGCATTCCCGACTTTACTTGGGGAGAGCAGAGTACGGATTATCAGCGCGTTCTTCAAAGCGCCATGGAATATGTCGCTCTCTTTAAAGTCAATCGACCTGTTCAGTCCGATTACAGTGCCATCGGGGACATGCGGCACGTAGAGGAAGTGTATCTGAACCTTTTGGAGGAGACATACAACATTATGACAGCAGCCAAGACAACATACAATGGCAACATTACCGAGTCAATCAAATGTCTCACGGAAAAACTGATGGCCAAAGTCAACGATGCGCATGCCAACTATAATCAGGCTTTGGAAAAGATGGACAGTGCTTTCAGATCAAAACTGCTGGACAGCCTGTCGAGAGTTTCCTTCGTGTGCAAAGTAACTTTGTATGCTGCTGCAGCTTAACTCGCTTCTTACGAGCATCCCATTGTTGAACAGAGTGGGCTCCAGAATCAAATTGAAACTCTGGAGCAAAATCATAAAGCAGCAATGAGTCAAATGGAGCACGAAATCCTGAAAACGAAAAAGGACACGTACGATGTGAGTTGCTTCAAATCCCTGCATTTGTCTTTTCAGGCAACGGGCCGTGATCTGACGCGTTGCAAATTCAGAGAATCAACGACATATCCAAAATGAAAGTTCAAATATCAAAGTACACGAAACTCATGAAAAAAAATGGCATTCACGATCCAGAGGTGCCTGTTTTTTTACTTCTTTTGCTTTGTCGTCTTGGTGACCGTTTTCTTTATTTTTCATCAACCAGGATTATATGACCATTGGCGACGAAAAAATCAAAGCGGACTCGATTCTTGGTAAATGATGAAGAACAAAACAAGCTTGCTACAATCACCGTTTCCATAACCGACTTTCTTTCAACCCATTCCATAACCAGAACACCACCAAAAACTCATCGTCACCCGCGAACAGAAACTTAAGTCCATGAAAACTCAAATCAAAGACCTCCAAGAAATCCTCACGCACCAAAACTGGTCCGGTTCAAGCGAAGGAGCAACACGTCCTCGCACCAACGGAACCAACTCGCGGCCCGGAAAAAGTACCCGCGACACGCCCACTTCAAAACACTCTCAAAAACCAAACTCGCGCGATCTGGAGGATAAAAAGTTGGAAGGACCCAAACAGGCGCCGCAAATCAACGAGGTGGATGAATTGAAAGATTGGATTGTGCAGAGCGTGCCGACGGTGATTGGTCGTATCTCGAATGAGGAAACGTTTGAAATTTTGGGTGAAGTGAGGCGAGAGTATGAAGTGAAACTGGCAGAACGGCATAACGAATACGCTCGAAACATAATCGCTGAAAGAACTGAAATCGTGCGAGTGCGTCGCGAATTTCAACTTCAGTTTGATCAGGTCATCAAGGAGCTGACATCGAACCATGATTTTCTGAGCTTGCTGGGCGCGAAGCAGGGCCCTGTGATTTCTAAAGTTCAGCAAATGTATCCAGTCAACATTAAAAAGGGCATGAAGAATGCGGAGGTGCAGTGCAGTTTGGAAAAGCCCCCGGCAAGAGATGCCGCCGCACGAACCGTTTCCATGTTTGCTCCGACCTCAAATGCATCTTCTGTAATGGCGCATGACTGGTGAGGAAAGTTGTGATCTATTCAAAAAACATACGGCCTGAACACAATAAGACTCTACAGGTAGACCAGATAAAGAATAAATAAGATAGATTTAAGATAAAAACATCGGCAACAAGTATCCGTATCCCACATACAAATGCGTACATAGCATTGCTATTTTCCCCTCCTCCCCTCTCTCAAACTAGCTAGGGATCCAGTTTCTTAATCTTCCGAATTCGCCTCATGGAATCATTTCCTGGAATGAACTGCAGCCCATCCAAAAGTCCATACGATCGGTCATCGCCCAAATGCCTGCGAATATGGTATTTAGATATCCATTCAAGCAGCGGCTCTGTCGTATTTAGTGTGTGGTTCACTTTGCGCATGAAGAGATATTTAGGATCTTCCCCGCGCAGTTCTTTGCCGATATCTTTGTGGTGCTTCATCGAAAGCGTTTCCGGATGAGACGCGGGTTGTTTGGCGAATTTTAAAAAGCGCTTGTTGGTATTAAGGATGCGGTTTGCAAATTGCGGGGTGTTGAGGAAAACTGATCGCAAAGAAATATATGTTCAATAATTATCTTCAAGTAACAATTAATCTATGATGCCCATACCAGTTCCAAAGAAGCTTTCGTCAGGAATCTGTCAAGAATAAAATAGATGATTCAGTATTCTCAATACTCATCGCAGAAGACCGTTGTTTACCAGCATATTCTCCCAATATGCCAGAGCCAACGCCACTTGATCAGAATCTCGTAAATGATCAACAAAATCGCGCGCGAGAATCATCCACTGATGATGCTTAACTGAGAGAAATAAGGGAAATGAATCAGCATGATGGCTTTGTCAAATGGGCACTTCAATATCTCACCAAATCGCCAGCGTGGAAATGGCGGAACCATGATACCAATTTGATTCATATGCCAAACCGTAATGTCATGAAATTTCGGGTGCCGAATGTGCAAGTGCGGCAACAACCGACGAGAAAATGAAACTAAGAATAATTTGAGTCAAATTTTGAGTCATGCTCAAGTTGTGAGAAGTAAAACTACTCACAATCATCAGGCCAATACTGAATCAAACTATTTCCCAAATACTCTGGCTGCATCAACACGCGATGAATCTCCCTTGACTTTCGCATCGGCCAATCCGACGCCGACATGTTGATGACATAATCCCAGTCGGCCAAATCCAGCAACTCAAAAAATCCATTCATCTGTACCCAAACGATACTCCCATGACCCCACGTCACTTCGTACGACTTTTTGGCAATGAAAACATTCCCAGCAATACTGTACGGGTTAAAACTATCCTGCTGCACACCCACTTTCGTAAAATTGGCTATCCGATCACTATCCATCAACGCCGCCTCCCGAAGCGTAATGAAATCTTGAATCTCATTACGCAAGTCGGAGCTATGCTCATTCGCATCAATGTGAACAAGAATCGCCGCGCTTCCATCATCCAGCTCCTCAATCAGCCGTGTGATTCCAGACAGTTGCTCAACGGACCCGTGCACCATGAGAAGGTAAGCGACTTTATACCGCCTTTTGCTGCCATCTTTTCGGAGATGGCGGTATTCATTCTTAAGCCGGTCTTTTGAATCGGGGGAAGCGTCTTTGGGTGGTGCCTGCGGGCGGATGGATGGGAGAATGCTTTCAAAGTAGCCGAACCGGTCCACCGAGTGCAAAAGTCGAAAGTCTGATAAATTTGCGTTTGCATTTGAACCATCGGCGGCTGCATAGCACGAGAACCTCTTTGTTTGCTGTTTGCAAAAACGCAGACGCTCAGCTTCTTTTCTATTTTTAAAAAAAAAAAACGCGTGTCATGAAAAAGAAAAAAGAAGCTCAAACCTCTTCAATAAACACGTTTGGAAACACGCCTTGAAGGACAGTGTTGATATGCTCTCCAGTTTTATCCATGAATTCGATAAACTGCCGCGATGTCGGATTAATCTCGTCGATCGTCTTTGCAGCCGCGGATGCATCGCCCGTCCAATTGAAAATCGGCACATGCAGGTTGAACGTGGCGTTATTCAGATGCACGCAATATTTGAATCCATCCACTTTGAAATGACTGTCTGAAACGCGGTTGATGTCAGCCATGCCCGCCGCCAACTTCATCTCGTTCTGCTGCTGCTGCTGCAAATGTGATTTATCGCTCAGACTGGTGTCAGACAAGTTTTGCGAATGTATCTCGGGTTGCGGCGACACTTTGGATGCGCCACCCGTATTGTCGCCTTGCACAATCTCCGGCATCAGTTTCACATGCTGTGTATCGCTTTCAGGGCTCGCGGGAACTGTCGGGTGCACCTTCTGCATGGTCAGGAGCAGAGATCCGAAAGCCCAGATAAACAGGATGAAGAGTGCCCGGTATCGGCTGTGTTGTACTCGCGTTCGGAGTGTGGGTGCTTTAGAGTTGGTGGGGTTCCACGGAGGTATCGAAATGCCGACTGCGCTCATTTGGTGCATGCGCGTGTTAAGAAGGTGCGGGATCGGAGCAGACGCGTGGACTGTTGTTTTTTGCAAACAACAGTTGAGTTTTTTTTTTTTTTTCGGAAGCAAAATTGTTTGTTTTGCTCAGTTCGGACTTTTGTTGTTGACATCGCCGTAAAATCCTTCAAATTTTATCGCACGGCCAACAACCAATCGAGAGCCTCAGCAGCAATCTTGCTTGACCAGCTTTTATTTCCATATCACTTCAGTGTGACTGAAGCCAGTCTTCATCTCAAATGCACTCTTTCAGCCTCCACCACCGCCTTCTCACCTTTCCGTCTGAGCTCAGACACCTTAACTCCCAGCTCCTCTGCTGTGCCATCCAACCACTGCAAACTCGTCAAATGCGTGTCAAGAATCTTGACAATCTTGGCCACAGCACTTCCTCCCCCACTGCTTCCAGGCACATCTCCACTATCACTCGCTTCACCACCCGCTTTCGCACTATTGATTTCAACTACAATGCCCGATAATTGTGCAGCCATCAAATCTACTTGCTTGTTTAACTGTTCGGCAACCTCGTACGCCTTTTCACGTTCTTCATCAGCACTGGTGAGTCTTAATGGCTCACGAGCGCTAGCAGTTTGACCTTGCTGTTGTTGTCCTTGCTGCTGCTGCAATAATGCTGCAGCATTCTTATCGCTGGATCCTTCAAACAAAGCTCTCACTGTGGCTTCATACATGTCAAGCACCCCGGCAAGCTCCACTTGCTGAGAATCCACGTATTCGAGAGTTTGCTCAATGTTGGTTTGCGTTTCGTCCAGTTTCGTGATGCTTTCGTACAATTTCGTAATCTTGAGGAAAAAAGAACATACATCTTCAGTTTTGCAAAATGGAAAACACTTGACAATACACAAACATTGTATCCATTCTCAATCAGCATTCGGTCCCATGTTGCAACTTCTACGGCTTGTCGATGGAAGTCTTTGGTTGCATTGTCCAAGTCATGCTGCCACTTGTTGAGCAGTTCATCCAAAGTTTTGCCCTTCAGAGATTTTAGACCGCCTGGGGGTGCTGCCACTGCCGGAGTCGCGGCTGTTGACGTTGCTGCTGCTGCGCCAGTTCCAAGTGTCGCGCTGGTGCTCAAGATGGATTTTGCTGGGGCGGTTGCTGCTGGAGCTGCAAGCGAATTTTTTGGATGAACATTGAAATATTGAGAATTCAACTTCAGTTACTCACTTGCAGAAAGGTCTTTGACGTTCAGAGGTCCAGGTGTGGCAGCAGGCACTGCTACAAATTGTACAACAGATGAGTATGCAGTCTTAAATAATCATATGAAGAAGAAGAAAAATAAATAAGTAAAAGTCAAATTCTTACACGTTGCGGGTGCTCCAAAGCCTCCAAATTTAGGGGCTTCTGGCTTTGCTGCAGCTGGTGCCGCTGCACCAGGTGCAGGCGCGGGTGTTACAGTGGCGGACGCGCCAAATCCTCCGAGTGAAAAAGAAGGCGCGGCTGCTGCTGCGGGTGCTTTAGCTGCAGGCGTGGAAGCTGCATTCGCGGTATTTGCTGCAGCGCCAAATAGGCCTGACGTGGACGGTGCGGCTGGTGCGGCGTTTCCAAACAATGCGCCTGCTGCTGGTGTCGCTGCTGTTGTTGCTGGTGCCGGCTGAGACGCATTCGACGCAGCTCCGAATCCAAACAAACCGCCTGATTGAGTTGATTGAGTTGCAGCGGGCGCGGGTGCTGCTGCTGCAGGCGCGGATCCGAATGAAAATCCTCCAGAAGCAGGCGCAGGTGCCGCAGCAGTGCTGGCAGGTGCTCCAAACGAGAAGCCACTCGCAACTGGGGCTGCAGTTGGAGCAGCAGCGGTCGACGCGGCCGGAGCAGCGCTGGCTGGTGCTCCAAACGAAAACCCGCCCGCAGCTGCTGGTGTGGCAGAAGAAGCTGCAGGTGCGGCGGGAGTGGCTCCAAACGAGAATCCGCCAGACGCAGGGGCAGTTGACGCTGCAGTTGAAGCTGGGGCGCCGAAAGAGAATCCACCTGAAGCAGGTTTGGCCGCGGGAGCACCAAACGACAAAGTACCCGAAGCGGGTGCACCAAACGACAATGCACCAGTCGAAGATGCCGGAGGCTGAGACGCGGTGGCTGAAGCTGGCGCCCCAAACGAAAACCCACCGGCTGCGGACGAAGGCGCCGCTGCATTCGACGCGGCTCCGAACGAGAATCCGCCGCTTGCACTCGCACTCGTCGCTGGTGTCGATCCAAATCCAAATGCGGGAGCGCCCTGGGCACTTGACGGGGCTGCTGATCCGAACGATGGTGTTGCCCCGAACGAGAATCCGCCACTCGAAGGAGGCTGGGAGGCGCTGCTATTTGCGTTCGCGTCTTTTGAGGGCTGACCGAAACTGAAGCCTAAGCATGTACGTTAGTGTCGCTGTTAAAAACGTGGTTGTGTTGGACTCGCTCGGACTAAACTCATTTTTTGTCTTCTTTTTCTCCAACTTTACTTTCACATTTTAGTGAACGTTTTGCATGCCGATCCACCTCCTACTCGTTCAACGTACAGGCCTGATAGAGTTGAAAGGAGATGAACCAGCACGGCTGACACTCCTGCGGCAGCGGTTGTTGCGAATATAAACGAGCGTCATTTGATAATAAAGATAATCTGTTGCAAACAGTGTCAATAAAAACACTGCTGTAATGATATTTCACGCGCGTAAAGCTGGCAAATGAGCATCACTCACAATGGATCAATGGGATAGTCAAAGTCGTGTTTACGCGTCGTTCGCATTGGACAGGGCCAATGTCCCCCGTGTCCGGTCGTCTGCGCAAGTGTCGCTCAGTGTGAAGCGCAAGTTATACTTGTCCTTGGATGTACAAGGAAAGCTGTGACGGGGGTAGCCATGGTGTCATTGTGGATAAGCATATTCAAGACAGAGTGGTACTCTGGTTGACAAGCATTTTAGTGTGTGTTCAAGGGCGGGTTTCTGTTGTGTGTATAAATGAGGGGTATTTAAAATTGCAATTGGACACCCAAATTGATCACGAAAGAAACAATGCAGATCCAGTCCGTCCTCCTGGCCTTTGCCACCCTTGCCGCCGGTGTCCTTGCCCAAGTCACCCCCATCTCTCCCGCCTGCAACACTGCTCTGAACGGCATGATGACGGTTGTCACCACGTGTAAGGTCCAAACTGATCTCAAAGCGGGTGACAAACTCACGGCTGAGCAAAGCGCCTGCATCTGCTTGCCGGTAACCCTCCCTCCCTGGTTGAATGCATCTTTCTCACTGAAGGCTTATTACCCGATTCCCCCGATTCTTAACAGGACAACCAAGCTGCCATCGTGAACACCATCAAGGAGTGCTCCGCCGCTTCTGGCAGCACAGCCAACGTGGCAAGCCTCACCGAGCAACTCTCTCAAGGATGCAAGAGCGTTGCACCTGCCGCCAGCAGCAAAAGCGGTGCCAGCAGTGTCGCTGCTGTGGGTCTTGTTGCGGGTGTGTTCGCTGCCGCCATGCTTTAAACTGGCCGGACAGAGCGTGTAAACAAATAAAGAGAGTGCTTAGATCGTCGTTGCGAGTCTCGGATGCGTTGCGATCGTTCTGCCTCGTTTCTCCTTCAGTCAACGGAAAAAAAATCTCATTCCAAGATTGAACCTCACGTGACATCGCCTGATTGCCGTCCGACTGTTGTTCACAAACTGCCGCGAATCTGACAATTCCTCAAGATTTGCTTCAAATCCCCCATTCATGACCCTGAGTCTGCGTGGTCGGTCTAAACTTGATCGGCGTACAGCCCGTCTAATTGCACCGGCCGTCTTTCTTTTCATCGCCAGCCTTGTCTTTGGTTGTCTTCTGACTGTCTCTGCTCCACCAACCGGACTCAATGACCGCAGTGAAGATTCTATCGCGCCTCTCAGCACATCAGTCATCAGCATCGTACGTGCAAAAGGGACCGAAGTTACCGTGCGCAAGTTTTCTGAAGATCCGTCCAAGTTTGTCGAACACTCGGACGCGTTTACATCTTCACAGATGAAAGAAAAGTTTGACACAACTATCGTCCGTCTGTTATCCCAAGATTCAGGCCAAATGAAAGACATCCCGCCCAGCCATTTCAGCTTGAATCAGCCTCCTGTCCATGATCCCAACTTCAGCCCATCCCAAGCCATCTTGTTCGCTGCGACACTCACAAAATCATACTTTCCCCGTCACCATCATCTCGAGCCCACTTCAAGCACTCAACACAACATGAAACTGCTCCTCAAAGCCTGGCACGCGTTCACTAAAGCTCAGGACATGCATTGGTGGATCGCTCACGACCAGCTTCTCGGATGGTTCTGGGACGCACAGACGCCGCCTTGGTCCACGTACCTATCAGTTCAAATGAGTGTCCTACAGCTTCTTCAACTGCAACAATTTAACGGAACATTGATTGACGAACGGTTTCGCGTCAAAGTGAACCCTGCGTTCATGCTGCGTGACCAAAAGTCGCCGAACCCGATTGACGCGCGTTTCTACGACGTCAAGACAGGATACATGATTGACATTGAAGGTCTGAGTGTGGTACGAGATGGCGATGAGGGACGCTTGGGATGCAAAGATGGGAGCGTGCATGCCATCCAAGATTTGATGCCCTTGCATGAGACGGTTTTGGATGGGGTCTTGGTTTGGCGTCCGAGAGCTGCTTTGAAGATATTGGCGCAAACGTATGGGGAAGGAATTTTGTATGATCAGCGGCAGAATGTGGGCGGGGTGGACTACGAGTGGAGCGAAAGACGTCACGTGTGGGTTGATCTGGACTAGAGAGCCATATATCAGCTTTTGTTTTCTTTATAAGCTATCTGTGCCGTTCTTTGGTTCCATGGCGAGGCCCGAAGGAGGCCGATGAAAGAAACGAGAAAGAAAACGCGTGATCTTTCATGCTTTCAATATATAAACAGAGTTTTATGTTTCCAAAACACACACAACGAGTATTGATACACATTTAACAGGAAAGCATTGCAATAAAAATGAAAGCAGAACTTGCAACAACCGCAAATGAGCTGGAAGCGAGCACGTTACCAATGGCGGCTGGAACCTTGGCCGGCGCAACACCAGCCGGAGCAGGGTTCAATACCACTGCTGGCGTTGCTTGCGCTCCGTTCGCAATTTGAACTGGGTTCACAATTGGAGCTCCTGCAGGGTATGCTGCCTGGACACCAGCTGGTTGTTGTGGCGTGTAGGCGACTTGCGCAATCGGGATGTTGATGGCAGCTTGAACGATTGGGTTAACGGGAATTTGGACTGGGTTGCTGAAGACGCCTTGCACTTGGGTGCCATTGTTGAATTGCATGACAGGGGCTTGAACCGGAGGCGCAAAGAGTGTGGTGTCAATGGAGCAGTCGATGCCGGAGAACGGAGCAACGCATTGACATCCAATGTCGCTGCAGGCTCCTTTGCCAGAGCAGCTGTTGGGGCACTCACTCTTGCCGTATCCAATCGTGATCATGATGGCCGCTGCCGGGGCAGTAGCGTTGTTTGCAATCACAACAGGACTGCTGACCGTAGCCTGCGCCATTTGCTGGCACTGAGCCATGTACCCTTGCAAGTGACCATTGGTAAACACGTGTCCTCCGGTACGCAAGAAATCCTTTGCACAGGCTGCGACCGCGTTTGTTTCATGGATGGGGTTCATGGCTTTCAAGTCGCTGCATGCTGGGATGTGGATAATGTCGCGGCACTGCTTCAAAGCGTTTTCTTGGTCAGCAGCAGAAAAGAGTGGTTCAAATGTGTGTGGTTGACCAGCGGGAACGACTTGAGAAGCAACATTGTTTGCAGCAGCGTTATTGGCAGCATTGTTGGCAGCATTGTTGGCAGCATTGTTGGCAGCATTATTGGCACCGTTGTTGGCAGTGTTGTTGGCACCGTTGTTAGCAGCGTTAGGACCATTGTTGGCACCATTGACTGCAGTCGTAGCACCGTTGTTGCCTGGCACTGCTCCGTTCACTGGGATAGTTCCAGCAGCAGTTGGGTTGGTTCCTGCACTTGGTGCATTGCCGTTGGCACCGGTGGCACCACTGTTTCCTGGAATTCCAGCGTTGTTATCTTGAGTTCCCGGTGCGGTGTTGCCAGCAGTAGCTCCAACGTTGTTTTCTGGAGTTCCTGGTGTGGTGTTACCAGTGGTAGCTCCGCCGTTGTTACCTTGAGTTCCGGGGGTGGTGTTGCCAGCAGTAGCTCCGCCGTTGTTACCTTGAGTTCCCGGTGCGGTGTTGCCTGTGGTAGCTCCACCGTTGTTTCCTGGAGCTCCGGGTGTGGTGTTGCCAGTGTTAGCTCCGCCGTTGTTACCTTGAGTTCCGGGTGTGGTGTTGCCAGCAGTAGCTCCACCGTTGTTTCCTGGAGCTCCGGGTGTGGTGTTGCCAGTGTTAGCTCCACCGTTGTTTCCTTGAGTTCCGGGTGTGTTGTTGCCAGCAGTAGCTCCGCCGTTGTTACCTTGAGTTTCGGGTGTGGTGTTGCCAGTGTTAACTCCGCCGTTGTTGCCTTGAGTTCCGGGGGTGGTGTTGCCAGCACCTGGAAAGGTTCCGGCAGGGGTTGCACCGTTGTTGCCTTGGTTGCTGCCTTGGTTGTTTTGACCATTGTTAGTTGGCATGGTTTGGAGTCCAGGGGCTTGACCTCCTTGAGTCAGTGGCAATGCGTTTCCTGGGTTCAGTTGCTGGAAGATTTGGTTTTGGGGGTTGTTTGGGTTCATAGCGGGGATGTTGAAGTCGATAACGACTGCAGCCGGCTTTGGCTTGGCTTCAACAACCACGACACAGACGTTGCTGTAGGTGTCTTCAGTCCTTGGGACTCCGACAGTCAGTTTCTTGAATATTTTGTCTCCCCAGAACCTTTTGTTTGCAAGTGGGTGGACAACCGAGTTCTTGATGAACTTCTTGTGCATGTGGTAGTCCTCGTTTGGGATCATGATCTTGTCCAACGAGTCCTGGTATTTACCGCCCTTCACAGCGCAAAGCCCTCCAGTCACACCGCCCTGCAACGCGGGTGACAGGTTGATTGTCACAGACAAGTACGGAAACGCGATCCAGTTGACAACGATGGTAGATCCATCGTCCGTGGTGAAAGTGAACGTTGGCGAGTTGACAATCTTTTCCGGTGTGTATGTGACTCCAATGATTCCGTCTTCAGAAATGCGCGTCAGCTCGGCACCGTTCGCGGCTCTTTGCTTGAAGGACCCGACTTCGGCCATGCCGTTCACCAACACGATAGAGTCACCGTAACGAATTGAGGCGGCGCCAACACATGCAAGCGGGCTACCGTCAGAACAAGGGTATTGGAATCCTTGAACTTCAAGAGACTCGGATTTCAGGTAGTAAACTCCGCCGACTCCTTGGTAGTCAAATGCGGACCCATCAAAAGCATTGAAATGAGGGTCTCCCGAAATGATGCAGGTCTTGCTGGTGGCTGTGGCCTTATTTACAAAGTATGGGAATTCGCAGCGGTGTGCTTTCATGCATGGCGCGTCGATTTGAACGTTGATTTTCAGTGCAGCAGTTCCTGCGTTGATAATTGACGATGCTGCGACAACGACAACTTCCTGCGGCTGTAACCAAAGTAAAGATGTAAGTAACGAGGGACATAATAGGTTGAACGAAACAATTGTGGGCTTACGATATTGTAGTTGTCATCCGTGAAAGTCAACACACCATCTGGAGTGTCAAATTTAAATCCTGGCAAGCTCAGGATAACATCGGCGGTTCGGTTTGGTGGCTGGGTCATAACAACCGTAAATTTTGCTCCTGGGTCGGTAGCCTTGTAGAGAAGACTTGGAGGATCAAAGACAAACAGTTCTTGCACATTTCCACAGGGTGCAGCCAGGGCATGAGGGGCAGCAATGAGTAAGCAGGCAAGTGCAGTAGCGGCCTTGGCAAGAAACATTGGTGGGCTAATGCTGTAGTTATGCAAGTGAATTGTTCTTACTGTGATGTGAAATATGGGTCCTTTTTATTGCCCCTTCTTCTTTGAAACAGATTCTGGAAATTGTTCGCCTAATTAATTACTGAAACATGTTATATGAGGTAATAACAAGTAGCATGAATGAGTTTACGCAGAAAGCGTAAATATCGCGTAACTTGAAACAGTTTTACTTCGGCGCGGTTTCAGAATAAGAAATGCGGCGTTTCAAATTTCTTATCAACGTCGTCAAGCATACGCGTGTCGATTTGCAACGCAAATTCACTGCAAAGACAATACGCCCCTAGTAGAGTGTTGCCCCGTTGCAAGTTCAAGCAATTGATGACGGTTTAAGCGGCCGTAGATTCCAAGTGCCGCATGCGCTAGCCAGACTTGGGTTTCAAAGTTCGGCGCCACGAGAAAAGCTATGAAAGACGAGCGACCAGTGAATAACGACGCGCATACTTGCAAGACTCACTGAACGCAATTCATGCCGCAAGGAGATGGGAGAAGTTGGTCATTCTCGTACTGAATATGAGTAAAAACATGATTTTATTGTCACATGAAGAGAAGGGAATGCAGCAGAAAAAAACAAACAAGTGCAACCACGATCAAAATCCGAGCAACGCTGAAAGCCCGCTCACACCTCCAGAGACAGCGGCCGATAACAACCCTCCCACACCTCCACTAGCACCCACCTCGCCAGATTTGCTCTTGACAAGCGCAACAATGTTTGGGCACTTGAACGCAGTCTTGCCGCTGACCGAAGGCTTGAACCCAGTCCACGTTAAGATGGATAAATCCACACTCACGGTATACCCAATAAACAAACGCGAATCCACTCCGCTTTGTCCCGTGCATCTTTCCGTAAGAAGCATCAGAGCAACATCAGATGTACCCAAAGCTACAGCCGCATCCGTTACCCCATAACTCAAACTCAACGGCATAACGAAACTTGTCTCGCGCATGCTGAGAAAATTGGTCCTATTGGTTTGTCCAAGCACACGAGGACCGTCGTCTTCACCCGTACCCGTTGCAGAGCGGATCGGAGTCTTGTTGTCGGGACCCAGCAGTGTTCCACGGAACAAGATGGCGTTTGTGGGGATGTTGATGCGGTTCGGGCTGTACACTGTGACGTTTACAAAGAGTTGGATTTCTACAATGAAGGGATTGGTTTCATTTGCTTGTAACAGGTTTCCAGTCACGCGGACGGCGTCAGCAGTCTTTTCGGCGGGGACGTAAGGTTCGCTGATTGATATTGTTGGAATGCGAGGGTACAAAAGGTAAGCTGCCACTCCGAGCGCACTGAGCAGCGTCAAGATGAGGAAAGCGATGGTCACAATGCAGCCACGCCGAGTTCGAAAGCAGAGGCAGATCTTTCTTCGTGAGTTCTGAGTTACGGATTGCTCCACGTCGGCCGACTGTCGGACAAGGGTTTTCCTGTCATCATCGAATTTGCCGCTCGTGCGCTGCGATCCGATGGCACTGTTACGGCGTGCTCTGGGATCCATGCTGGGTGTTTTCTCAAGAGAGTTATGTGTGATGAATTCTGTGAGGGTGATTCTGACTTGGGCGAGCAATGAAATTTCAAGGGGCGAAGTTCATTTATGAACAACAACCAGCCCCTAGAAACTCGAGTCGGCAGGTACTTGGACACGCTGTTGCAGTAGGTTGGGCTGTGAAAACCAAAGCGGTACCACGCATCTGGTTCAGAATGAATTCTCTTCGCGACTGTAGCTTGGCGGGGATGCTCTTATTCAGCGTGCTGTAAAAATATGAAGACACGCGTTTAAAAAAAAAAAAGAATGCGTATCATTCAAAGCCCTGTGCTGACAGCAGCCTATTGCAGACAAGTCACGGCGGTCCCGCTAACACAACTTCATTTTTGTCAAGTGCAACACCGTCAGCAATATTCATCTCAAGCAACCAGAATTTAATACGAACACACATAAAAACAAAAACAAACAGCAAGACAAGCATCGGCGAACTCTATAATCAGAGCTTTGCCTTTGACGGAGCAGGTGCGTTTGCCCAGTCACCTTGCAATTCAACGGCCGCGTTTGAAATGACAACCTCGTTGCGTTCCACCACTTTCACCTGGAAAATGACGTTGGTACCTTCCTTCCACATGTGGATTTCAGCGGTTTCACCAGGGAACTTCATTGAAAAAAGAGCGTCATCAGTTTGGATGGTGGGATAGTGCAAAATTAAGAAACTTACGAAGTGCTTGGCAAATCTGACTTTACTCGTCTTGAAAGCAGCAGGCTCGTTTCCACAGAATTCCCGCAGAATAGTTCTGCAAGCAATTCCATATGAACACAGTCCATGCAAAATGGGCACCTTGAAACCTCCCATAGCCGCCATTTCAGGGTCAATGTGCAGTGGGTTGTAGTCGCCTGACAAGCGGTACAGAGCTGCCAAGTCATCAGGAGTCTTTTCTCTGACAATCAGGTCAGCTGGGCGCTTTGGTGGCTGATTGTCGGCAACAGCCGCACCAGAGCGGATAGACTTTGTAGGGCCTCCGAAGCCTCCAGATCCGCGGATAAAGTTGGTATATTCATTCTCGCAGTAAACCTCTCCAGTGGTGGCATCTTTGGTCGTCACACCAACAACCATCACGGCGCTCTTGCCCTTGTCGACAATTTCGACAATTTTGGCTTCGTTGATGAATTTACCAGAGGTTGGAAGCGGCTTAATGTGACGCACAAACTGTTCACCATGAAGCAGCATCATTGGGTTGAAGTTTGGCACCAAGTCGCCGAAGGGAATTTGCATTTGACTGTTGAACCCAATGCAGACAGCAAAACTGGGAATGCAAACAAATGGATCAGCGTTTTCGTACACAAGGCTGAGCTCGGTACGCTTTGCATTAACACCCAAAGCGTAAAGGATAACATCGCGCTCAGTGTATTCAAAGGGGACGGCATCGAACTTTGGTCCGTCCTTGGCGCCAGCAGCTGGCTCAGGGGCAACATTTTCAAAGTTAGCCTGAACTCCCATGAAGGATTCTCCGGCGTTTGTAGGGTAAGTGGCGCGGCCGTCTTCGAAGTCGGTGATCTTATCCCACTTGGAGGCGACCTGCTCTGGGGTCAGCTTAAGGTTCACTGGGAACCCAAAGCCTCCGGTTCTCTGCCAGCGAACCTTGGATACCCATCCGGACCCAACCTCGTAGACTCCACCAGTGTATTCGGTGTTTGATTCGTGGCAGAGGAAAGCGACGGGAGGTGCAATGTAGTCTGGTTTGAGGGCCTCCACCATCTCGGCAGGCATGACGGTGGCAGTCATACGCGTACCAGCATTTGGCGCAATTGTGTTCACGATGATGTTGCTCTTTCTACCTTCAAGGGCGAGAGTGTTGCTGAGAGCAACCACTCCAGCTTTGGCTGAAAACACAAATACGAATTCAATGAAAGACATCATCGAACGCTTATAAACAGGGAACTTACCAGATGAATAGTTCGCTTGACCAAAGTTGCCGTACAAACCGACAGCAGAAGTAGTGTTCACGACACGACCGTACTTTTGCTTCAAGAAAATGGGCCAAGCAGCCTTAATCATCTTGTACGTTCCCTTCAAGTGAACATTCTGGATCAAATCCCAGTCGGCATCAGTGGCGCGGGCAAAGCTTTTGTCTCTGAGAATTCCGGCGTTGTTGATGATGATATCAACTCGTCCGAATGCCTTCATTGCGGTTTCAATGACTTTATCACCGTCGACAACAGAGTCGTAGTTTGCAACTGCTTTGGCGCCCAAAGCTCTGAGTTCATTCACGACAGTGTCAGCAGCAGAACTTCCGGCTCCTGCACCACTGTGAGATGTTCCAAGGTCGTTGACGACAACTGATGCACCCAGCTGTAAGAAGATGCCATATGTGTGAGCGACAAGAATTAGACTGAGCAACAATGCATGTACCTTTCCAAACAGATGAGCATATGCTCGGCCAAGTCCTTGTCCGGCGCCTGTAACGACCACAACTCGGCCATCGAATCTCAAATCTGGCCCAGCAACATTGGACTTCAGAGTTTTTGCTTCTTCAAGGAGACCCACCCAGTCCACTTCTGCAATACTTGCTGGGTGTTGCGCGTCGCTTGAAAAGTCGCCGATTTTAGAAATCTGCTTGGAAACAGATCCTGGGGTGAAGGAGGCGTCAGCCTTGAAGACGACACCCTTGCTCCTTTCCCATCTGAGTTTGGAGACAAAACCGGCACCCAGTTCGAAAAGACTTCCATTTTCTGCACAAGATTCGTGGCAGAGGTATGCCACCACTGGGACAATGAACGAAGGGTTCAAGTGAGCCAAAAGTTCGGGGGGGAAGACAGTTTCGGTCATTCTACTGGCAGCGATTGGAGCAATACTGTTGCAGTGGATGTTCTTTTTTGCACCCTCACGAGCCAGCGTTTGAGTGAAACCATGCAAAGCAAGTTTTGCTGTTGTGATGCGAGCAAGTCAGAAATAATGAAGAACTATATTTTAGCGAGGGCCAATATGAACCTACCAGCGGAGTAGTTTGCTTGACCAAAGTTTCCGTAAATACCAGCCGCAGAGGAAGTGTTGATGATTCTTCCGTATCCCTGCTTTTGGAAGTGCTCCCATGCAGCTTTGGCCACCTTGTAGGAGCCCCTCAGATGCACTCGCTGGATCAAGTCCCAGTCCTCGTCAGTCATGCGCGAGAAGCTCTTGTCTCTCAGGATCCCTGCATTGTTAATGACAATGTCGACGCGACCAAACGCCTTAATTGCAGTCGCGACAATCTTGTCTCCGTCTTCGACAGAGTCAAAGTTTGCAACGGCTTTTCCTCCTGCCGCGATAATCTCGTTGACGACAATGTCGGCCGCCTGTTTTAGAGTTTTAGTGTGGGATCCTGTGGAACAACACGTACAACGATATCAACAACACGTACTTTGTGGTTCCCAGCGCCGTCTCCGGTTCTGCTTCCGCCGAGATCATTGACGACAACACTGGCTCCTGTTCCGTTTCGCCCGTTAGCAAGACATCACTTGACCCAAGCAGCAAAGCAACTCACCCCTGGATGCGAAGAACTGGGCATAGACCTGATCTGCATGTTTAATATCCTTCCTCTATTGCAGTAATTAGTCACGAGTCACCTTTCCGAGACCTGTGCGTGCAAAGGGGATGGAATTAGAGAATGAGCAGGGAGGCATCAGCACAAGACGCTCTCACCGCCTCCTGCGCCTGTCACGACCACCACGCGTCCATCAAATCGTAGTTCGCTCATTTGTTGTTTGGTGTGATTCTGTTTTTCTTTCAGTTTCGGGAGTGTGCTGCTGGCGGTGGCTCAATCGTTTTTTTTTCGTTTGTGAAAAAGGTGGCAACAGCCACATGGGACAGCAACAAAATACACAGCCTCATGGGTTGCTTCCTGGCGTTTCTTTTTTGTGTATTTTTATTTCATTTTACAGATTTGGTCTCGGCTGTGCCCCAACTCCGCTGCAGGGGCGGGCATGGGCGCGCTGCTGTGCTCAGGCATCGGCCGCCCTGGTGAACACGAAACGCATGTGTGAGAATGCGGAAGATCAAGAGGGCGTGACAACTCTAAACGCATTTACCACTCGTTCTCGCGCCGAATTTGCTCCTCTTCTTCTGGAGTAAAATCGTTTTCAATGTTGAACATTTCACGAATCTGTTTGGACAAGTTTTGTACAGTTAACATCAATTCTCGTTCCCACCTCCTTCGTCGCGATCGCAGTATTCCGTGGAGGGATATTCCATGCGTTCGGCATCTCATCTCAGCAGAGGCTTGCCCGCTGCTTAAACTAAAATCAAAAGAACAAAAGAAAAAGGACAACACACCTCCTCCGCTTTCTTTCCTTTGATCATGTTCGCAACAGTCTTGCATCCCAGATCGAGCAATGCTTTAATATCGAGGTAGTTTGCAGCGAGGATGATTTCAAACAGCAACTCATTTTCCACTTTGATAAAAGAGGCATCCCACTCGTCGATATCGTCAGAGCGTCTTTTCGAAGGGTCGGTGCTGTCCTTGTCCTCCTCTGCCGCGGGGAGCGGGTCGCTTTTGTGGTGCTCGCAGTACTCGATAACCTGCATTCGAAAGTGAGTGTCAGATCACCCGCAATCCTCCGACGTGGAAGAAGCTCATGAAATGAAAGAAGGAGATTCGCCCGAACCTTCTTCAAGATTGCAGCATTCACATTTGGCAAGGGAATGGGAAGCTCGTCGGCATCGCCGACGTCTTCGAGCATGTTCTTGAGCAGGACCGAGCGCTCGACAACCGTGCGATCAACTTTGAACAGCTGGCTGTCGGAAGACTGGAGAGTGACGACCATTTTTTGGGTTTGAGAATGATTTGTTTTACCAAAAGACAAGCAAGGAAAAAGACTCCTTTTGCATTGTTTCTGTGCCTGAAACAGTGCGCCTCATTGGCGGGAAAAAATATTATTGCTGAAAGAAGGCACTGGTTGCTTTTACCCGCCGATGCGCATCGCTTTTATGAACTCGTTTCACAGTTGAGGCGTGCTGGATTTCCATCTTCCACGAATCATATTACGATTGAAGACAGCATTTAAGCAGTGTGTTACGGCAAGTGTGTGTTGTCCACTCTAAACCAGTGCTGCAGTGCAGCACTGGTTGATTGCATGGTGCTGTGACCAACCAAAGGAGCAACTCCATCATTAACAACCAATCTTTATCTGCACCAGAAAACGTGTCTTTATTCTGCACTGCATTTTGGACACTTTTCCACGCTATATTGCACATGCTTGGAGCTTCAGAAACTGCAAAAAATAAAACTACAACATTCACTCAGAATTCTCTTCGCCCAAACCAAATCATTTCCAAAAACAACACATTCCTTATCTCATCCCCCCAAAAGTCAACACATTACAAACTCTCTACACTCACTTCCCCACCCTGCATAACCTTCACCGCTTTTCCAAACGCGTCGCGGATACCATCCGAACTCGCCTCCGACCGAATGAGCAGTCCGCGCTTCTCCCCAGCGAAAGCAAGCATCGTACGAATGTCATTTTCCGAGGTTAAATTACCCACAGTAATGACAATTATGCCAATCCTGACGCCGCCACTGTTACCCTTCTGAAAAATGTTTTGAATTTTGGCCATACATTGACGCTTGTTGCTGTTGTAATCGTCACCGTCAGTCAATGCAACGATCCACGTGTCGATAGACCGATCCGCTACGGAATTTCTGGAGATGGTCGTCATTGCGGTTACGATTGCTTCATAAAATGCGGTTCCACCGTCAGCCTCGGTATTGGTATCAATCTGGTACATCATTTGTTGCAGTGAAGTCGGGTCTGCTTTCGTGAGTTTTGTAAACAAGGTGGTGCAATTGTGGTCGAATTTGATGAGGCTGAGAATGTCATCTGGTGCGCAAGTTTCTGTGATGATGGTCTTGATGGACTGGCGGCATGTACGGATGAAAGCGCCAGACATGGAGCCTGTTTTTGTTTGGTTTTTAGAGAATACTGCTCAGTGTATGCCATCATACCCATATCAAGAAAAAATAACTTACCAGAAGTGTCAAGAACGAAAGTGATATCTTTTCGGCTATACAATGCCGCGCGAGATCCGTTCACGTTAAACAAAGGCGCAGCCAACTCCTTCAGGACCTTAGCAAGCTCTGGTCTGTTCACACCTTTGTCTTCGCGCGTCTCCTCACACAAGGCAATCAAACGCTCCAAGACGAGCTTCTGCACAAACGCGACAACCACGTTGAACCGCTGCAGGACAAACAGATACCAAGTGGCTGCATCTTGAAAGTTGCCTTGTTTTTCAGCAAGGAGACCCATATTCATGCATGCGTATTGCAAGGCGATTGGGTTGTCATTTCGTTTACGAATGAGATTGAATGCATCAGTGAGCAGTTCAGCGGCTTCCGGGATACGATTTTGAGTCAGGTATAGCTATTGACGCAGGAGTAATATTGTAAGCGAGAGAATGGTCAAAGAAAAACGAAACATCAAACCTGTCCAATGTTTCCAGAGACTTGGGCAATTCCCTCCAAGTTGTCCGTCTGTCGATGCAAACTTAAACTTCGGGTGAAATACGTTTCAGCCATCTCGGCATGCTGCTGACTCAGAACAGCCTCGCCATTTGCTCCAGAAGATGCTTTAAAGTTTTCTTTCCAAAGCACTCCCATGTTATTCAATCGATTGGCCAGCACAGTCTTGAGAGCCAATTGTGTTTCGGCACTGTTCTTTGGTGAATCCAACATCAATGTCGCAATTTCAATTGCGCGGGTGTATTTCAGGGAGGCCTTTTGGAATTGTCCATCAATCATGCGGTAGACGTTTCCAAGATTGTTTGAACACACTCCTTCGCCGCGTTTGTTGCCAAGCTTGATCATCAGGGTTTCAGCCGTCAGGTAGTTTTCGAGGGCAAGTTGCAAGTTGTCGGCATAATACGCATTATTTCCGAATCTCACGGCGGTCTTTGAAATGGGAGGAAGATGGTAAGTTGTTTTGCGTACCCACATGGGAAGAAAAAAAAAAAATTACCAGCAAGTTCTTGAAATTTTCGTTCACATTGTTCAACTCGCGCGACATGAGAGGTTGCGCTTCAAACTCAATGTCCAGCCTATTCTTTGAAATGTGACCAAGCTTTTCCACCATATCGTCAATCGGCTTGATGATTTTCTTTGCGAGAGAGTTGGTGATTCTGTAGCTGCAGAACGCTGCAAGCAATGCCACGAAAATGGCCACAGAAAGCGCAGCTGCAAGTAAAATTGTGAATGCTGTCCGTAAATTGTCTGAAAGGGCGCTGATGTCTGAATTTGGGGCAGTGACGATGAGAATATGAGAGGTTGATCGGACTGATGCAGCGGCAAAAGTCCAGCCAGATCCATCCGGCTTCAAGTATGTGCCAGATTGTTGTTTGTCCAAAAGGGAACGGACTTGAGTGAGAAACGCGGAGGTGAGCGTAGTATCATTTCTAAATTCCACTTCAGAGAGTGGAGTCGTACGGTCCGCGTTATAAATGTTCACTGCAGTTCTTGACTTTGGAAACATGATGATGTTTGCACTGGCTGAATTCTGAAGGATGTAAAGAAGACGGTTGAGTACAAACAAGCAGAAATACGTAATGGGGATCTACCACTCACATCAATAATGTAGATGTAACCATTGTTAAGTATGGGAGTGTTTGCCAGCTTGTTTGCAAGTGTCTCCACCAGAATCTGAAGAGCCAAAACGCCGTAGAGCCTACCGGACCGGAAAAGAGCGACTGAAGCGGACACCAGCAATTGGCCCGACACTGCTGCTGGATACGGATTTGTAAACACTGGTTTAGACAAGCCTGGAGTTGCATTGTTTTCCGTTGAACTCGACAAGTTGGAATTGGCAGCTACAAGGTAAAATTGGCGACATAGTGGCTTGAATCCTGAAGATCCTTTCAAGTCAGGTGACACGGCCTCGCCCTGGCAGAAACCACTTGCACGCGGATCAAATGAAGTCTGGTTGTACACAAGCGGATATATACGCCAGGCCGTATCGGCAAACCCCATCTGGATTCCGCGGACCTTGGGCTGGTTGAGCACAGCAGGTCTGAAGACATTGTCCAGCACGGAAGTGGGGTCTGGCATGCGGGCATTGAACTGGGCAAGGGTTGTAATGTTGTTCTGATAGAGCGCAGAATAGAGGGCCGGATCTTGTGGGAGAGGAGGAGTTGCGTTGTCGAGAGTACCTTAAGTGGGTGGGGCGCTAGGTTAAGTTATGGTTACATGGGGTGAAACAGAATGCATCCACCTGCAAAGTAAGATGTGTAGATGTTTGCGGGAGGTGCAATCAGAGGGTCCGACTGAGCGCCGTCTGTGCCAAGACTGTTCCTCGCAGTGCGGGCGGCAGCACTGATCTGCCTGGCAAACTGGGCAAAGACAGCGTCGACGAGAGTGGCGGCACCCTGGGCGTTGCTGCAGAAGTGGCGGAGTTCGTTCGCTGCGAGTGTTTCCTGCAGAGCGTTGGTCTCGCGCGGCACGCGCAGCATGAAGAAGAGAATGCATCCGGCCGTGATGAGCAGCGAGCCGACGACGATGGGAAGGATCAGTCGCACTGCGATCTGCGTCGAGAACCTCATTTGCTGCTTGTGCGTAAACTTGTTTCGAGCAAAACGCGGACCCAAACTATTTATTGTTCCGCCTGATTGCGAGCACGTTTTTGCACTCAATTTCGAACCCGTGAATTCAATTTGTGACAAACCGCTTTTTCGGACTGCGCGCGTGTCCGGGCACCCCCAAACTGTTTCTGCCTTTTTGCTGTTGC
The DNA here is from genome assembly GCA_006535975.1 of Chytriomyces confervae. Lineage (NCBI taxonomy): Eukaryota > Fungi > Chytridiomycota > Chytridiomycetes > Chytridiales > Chytriomycetaceae > Chytriomyces > Chytriomyces confervae. The sequence continues at coordinate 156,830 of QEAP01000011.1, forward strand.
TATTCTGCTTAACATCCGCAATATCCAGCTGCTGTTCTTGCAGCGCGCCATCACCGCATCCCTCTGACTGACCATCGCACACTTGCAGTGGATGAGGGCAGCCTGTGCAGTCATGCGCAATCTTCCCCACTTGCTTCTCTGATGCACAAAACACGCCGCTTGCATCTTGCGGTGACGCCCTTTGTTGTTCCTGCTTGACGGAAACTATATTTACGGTTTTAGTAAATATTTCTGGTGACCCGCCAAAAAATGCGCACGTTCAAAAACCAAGCACAAAAAACAAACAAACAAAACACCTGCCTGGAATGAAACACCTCCCGGTTCTGACTGCACTCCTCGCGTGTCTCGCGTCTTTTGCTCTGGCCGATGTCATAACGCAGTCATGCAATAAGGATATGCTTGGCTTCAACAAGGGCGCAAACAACGTGCGTGTCTCTTCCATTCTTTCGCCCGCCCTCTAACCTCAATCCTTCGCTTCGTTTTCTAAATCGTGCAGAAATGGTCCTTTAAATCAAGCGACCAGCCGGGCGCTGAGCTGAAGCTGTGGATAAATAACACGAAACTTTTTCCAAAGTCGGACTGCGGTAAAACCAACATCTGTTTTCGTTAACTGAGAACGCGTTCCTGTTAAACCATATCAAATCACAGGAGTCTACGTGTACCTCTACTACGACGACGAGGCCAACTACCAGTATGATAAATCAGGCAATTGGCAACCTGCGGAGACGGACTCAACTGCAAACCGAGGAGTTGTTTGTGATAGCCTCGCGCATTTTGTGAGTCCTTGATTCTCGCTTTTTCAGTTCGACTCATGCCTTTCCCATCATGCAACCACAGTGGAACCAAACAAATTTCAACACGCCTAAATCAATCTACTGCTACGGTCTTGGATTGGCTGGAGGTTTGAGAAATGAACAACGCAGTCACCACAGCTCCTACTGACACTTTCGGTTTTGTAAAATAGTTCTTCAAGTGGACATCCCCATTCCCTATATCGCCATTTTTCCAGACCCAAAAGACGAATCCTCCGCTTGGTGTGAAGGAGTCATTCCTGCTTCTTACACCATTGACTCATACTCAACCACTTCGTATGTTTGTGGCGATCCACACTGTATGCGAGCTTTATATTATCCGCAGTTTTTGATTGCTCGTCCATTCTAATTGTGCTTCTATTCTCTTTCATTTCGCTTCGTCAGTCTGGACTCCCGACGGAAATTACATGGATTGTACGTTAAACATGGCTCAAGGGCATTTCAATATCCCCACTCACTTCTCAAAATTTCCCCACCTTCTTCAGACCAAGATCTTGGCTGGTTCTGGTTTTTCAGATCTCAGTACTACGGAGTATACATCCAAGCGAGGCAGTACTCTTGTAATCATTACGTCACGTGCATTGATTCCTTGGTTGTCCAATACGAGCAAACCCTGGTTGTCATTGCACCTTGGGACGCAATCAAGTCCTCAGGCAGACCTGCCGTTTCAATGGTGAGTTTTTGCCCAATTCTGCGGTCTCAAACTGATGTCGTTTTGGTAGCCTATTGGGCAAGGATTAGGTCAAGTGGACGTGTTTGTGACGTCGGCAAAACACGATCATGGGTGGAATGTGCAGCTTCACTTTGATACCGGTATTGTTCCGATTGATCCATTTTACAGCGAGCGCAAAAAACTAAATTCTGCGCTCTTTAAAACTGAAAGGTTTCGTTATCAACGTGGCCAGTTATCGGTGGTTCTGCACGGGAACTCACTGCAGTTGGTACCTGTGCATTACTCAGCAAGTGCCTGGAAAGTATGTCAAGCCACGTGGCGGCAATGCAACGTCGGGTGGTATGGTGGGTCAAATGGATGGGAGCAAGGCCAATGACTTTATCCATGACCCAACCGAGGTAGGTTCGTTTTAATTCACAACCCGTCAATTTATAACTTTTTTTTCCGCCGCATCAGATAAAAAGCTGGTACAAGTATGCTCCACCCACCCTCAATCTGTAAGCTGTTATTGAAAACAAGAGGCATTCCTTGTCATGCGCTGACGTTTATTCATTGTCCAGCCCCACCAGCATGGCGAATAGTTACGCGCTGAGCGGCTACGCAATTGAATTCGGGCAACGCAACCGCGTTGGTGATGGAGATGTGCTTTTGGACAGATGCGTCGATTCGCTTGGCAATGGAATCCCAGGGGGCCTATTTCCCACAAGAAGGTTGGGATTTGCTCAATCACCTTCTGAAGATGTCCTATTTTAAACATCCATGTAGATGCTCAGGAACGCAGAAAATGCCGGTCCGCAATTATAGACCCGCTCCATACGCTGTAAATGATTTTTGGGCGGTTTTTACAGTTCTTGTGTCCTTCTCACTGTTCAAATATTCTTGATTGCGCAGAGTCCACGCGGCTACATGATGCACACAACCAACATCACTTCGAAGGGCCCTGTCGTTAAAACGATGCCTCCAGCCGATTCCGGTCTCTTTAATCTTCCTGCGAATGTTAACCCCAAAGAAAGATCCGCCCTCAGAAAGTACCGACGCGACGATGAGGATGCGGATGTGGAAGCGGAGAAACCTGGATTCAACGTTACGGATGAATTTAAACACGACGCGCACGAAGCATGTGACCTGGCAATTGATGGCGATTCATGCCCGTTCCTGAACGAGACGCTTGCGATCCAGGCATGTGTGAATGATTGCATCATGAGCGGCAGGTAACTATCCATTTTCCACCTTTTGTATTTCTTTCTGTATTGCTGTACCTGGAGGGAAAAAAAAAAACTAATTTTTTGAATGTCTCAGTTTCGACTTGATTGACGCACACAAGGTGGCCTTCCAACAAAAATGCACGCACACTGTCATCAACATTCAAGCGCACGTTGAAGAACTTGCCGACAAGGGTGATGACCACGAAGTTGGCAGACGCGACGGCAAGAAGGGAAAAAAGCCTGCATGGAAGAAGAAGTACCCCAAGCGAAAGCCGGAGGACGACAATGCAGTGGTCAAGTACCGCAACAACACTGTCAAGTACACGTTGGCGGATATGGTGCGGCAGGCCAACAAAATCAGCCGAAACTTGGGATTGGGAGATCATAAATGTGACTGTGTCAAGGGACAGGGAGATTGCTCGCAGGGCGGGTGCGTGTGCAAGAAGGGCTTTACTGGAAAGAGGTGCGAGAAGGACCTGACAAAGTATGGAAAGAAACACCCGAAGAAGCAAACTAAAAAGGAGAAGGAGAAGAAGGAGAAGGATCAGAAGGAGAAGGATAAAAAGGAGAAGGAGAAGAAGGAGAAGGACAAGAAGGAAAAGGAGAAGAAGGAGAAGGAAAAGAAGGAAAAGGAGAACAAGAAGGCAGAAAGAGATGCTGACGAGGAAGAGTCTCAACGCATTATCAGAAGAAGAAGATCGGTCGACCACGAGGATCTTTGAAAGTGTTCTCGGACTTTTTTCACGACTATTTATAAAGCGGTTGACTCTGTTGTTTTTATTTTTTTTTGTTTGACGTTCAAACCGTGGCCTGTACCATTGAATGAATGTATTGTGTTTGCAGAACCTTGATTTGGGTTTAAGACCCCAAAGCCTCCCCTTGAAAATCAGTTGAATTATTCTCAAAAAATTGAACAGTTTACCAGAAAGTAGATCAACAACACTTGTTCGAATCGATGCCTCATACCAACCTGATACTGGCCAGATACTGGTCTGAGGTACTGGTCTGCCAATACTTGTAAAACACCTCTTAAACCCCTGCTACCGGAAAAAGGGTCATGCCTCGCTACTTCGTGTGGCCGATCAGGGCCACTTCTACTTACGGCAATTGCGACAGCGGCGTTCCAAAGACTAATGTATGAGCGGAGCAAACTCATATACTTGCCAACTAATGACGGCAATGAGTCGGGTCAAGCTTTACTTTCAACTACCCTTCGAACCCCAGGGGTAAGTGCTTCAGATGACAGCTGTACGCACCCTTTTTTTTTCCAATTCGATTACCAGAAACTGGCATGATCCACCCGTCAGCAAGACACTGAAGCGTCAAAATGTTCAACGCCCGTTGCGATGTAATGGGAAAGACCCTGCTGATTTCGTTTCAACAAGAAGCATTCTCAACAGATGGGCGAGCCAGGCGTGTCCGCCAGAGTGAAGTAAGGTGGAATTTCTGAGTCAGGAACCCATAAATTTATTTCAATGGACGCATTCAATCCCCAGATCGCTCGAGAGACACCACGCTTATTCCAATGGGCGGGAGATGATGTCAGAGTCACCGGCATCAATGATGCTCAAGACACCGACACGGAAGTACTTTCCACAGGCGGTTCCAAGGTCAATGTTGTTTCCAGAGTAGTGGTGAACGGCAGTCTTGGAAAGCATGGCGTAGTATTCGAGCTCAGACTTTCTCAATGGGGGGCAGTTTCCAGAGATGAGGAGAAGCTTGGCCTTTCCGTTGCGGATGGTCTTCAAGGTGGACTTGTAACCCAAGGTGTACTTTCCAGACTTCATGACGAGAGCAAGACGGGAGTTGATGGTCTCTACGAGGTGCGGGCAAGGTTTAGTCCACAGTCACACGAAAACTGGAGGTTTCTGACGACGCTTCGATAACAGGGGGGTTCCGCCAAGCTTTCCTTCCATCACACTACGCAGCATGAATATGAAACAATATTCGAAGCAACTGTCCGTGTGATGTTTTGCGAGAAAGCCTGGCGAGCCATCTCTGGTTTCGAGCAGTCTCCAACCCCTTGAGGAGGAAAGAGAACTACAAACCTCCGGCGTTCTTCTTGGCCTTCTTGATTGGGGCGGCAACAACGGGGGCGGCGGCGGCGACTTCAGCTTTGGGGGCCATGTTTCTGGTCAAGTCAAAAAGTCAGACTGTTGATCAAGCGAAACGGGAGGCCTTCCATCATATCAATCTGATAGACCGATGACAAAGAGAGTCATAGAGGATGCTGCATCTATATCCCTTGAGATGTGATGGAGAGTAGGGGGTGGGCAGGGATGGATGGAAGGGAGCATGTATGTCTCACCGATTGAGAGTTGATAATCTGATTCCTCAAAAGTGTCCTGAGGAACATCAACATCTTCCAACGCCGCGCTTGCCGCGTTGACCCCTCCTGAAGCGCCGTATGTACTGCAATGGCATCGATATTTGTGCAGTTACGAGCGTCTCTCAAGGGCATTACCCACTTCCGCATGATGACTCATGAGCTCTACATATGCCATTATAAGCAACAGAGGCAGAGTAAGCATCTCAGTTCATTCAATTGACTTCTCTCTCACAGTGTTCATTCCAAGGCGTTCGAACAGCAGCTGTATCGGGCTTCGCGATTAGCGTGTTGGCACAGCATAGTCTTTAGGTCGTTCACAATTTGGAAACAAACTGGACTCAAAACCATATTGTCAGGAGTCGGCATGGCGGGTAACCTGTCAAGAGCGGGTGTTTGGATGTAATCATTGATCCCCCCCGCCAACGTTGTTGAAGTTGCCAAGGCTGCCAAGCTCAACTCCCTGCTTGCTGCCCTCACTGGTCTCGCCGAGACAGTTGCTGGCTTGAAGGACGTGACCATCCTAATATCCCACATTCAGAGTGGGGATGTAAGTACAGCAGGGCGAGTGCAAGGACGTGAGCGCAAGGACGTGCGGTGTTTGAAGAGAGCCCGGAAAGTGCGACGGAGAGAGGAGAGATCAAGAGAACCAAAATAGAATTGCAAATATTCCAACTCTGCCACACTAAAAACACACTGCATGAGCGAACAGCTTGCTCGTTCGTCGCTGGATGAAGATGCGAGGCGCTTCAAGGATCCCAGCATTCTCTACGGGACACTGGCGGCCGATGTTGTTGCTGGCGCCTGCACTGCCGGAGTGACATCACCCGGGTGATCACGTTATTATTTCGTGAGTAGTTGGTCTCTCAGATGCCGCTTGTGTCGTCTCGCTCAAGCATTCTCTTTATTTTCTAGTGAGACATTTGACGACGGATGGGCCGTGGGCCTGCAGAAATTGAATTCCTTGACGGAGGTGGAGTGAAGGGGAAACTTGAAGAGGTTTCATTAAACCAGAGTCGTGGTTCCAGTTCCGCAGGCAAATTTTTCTTGCTTAGAAATCCAAAGGTGGTTATCGACGTCCTACCACGCCCAAAAGACAAATCGGCAGCAAATAGTGTATCAGAGTCGCTGTAAGACTACGACTGTATTTTTATGCCCGCCTGGACCGAGTCATTGTGTTCAAATATTTGAGGATGAAGTTGAACGGAAATGTTGCGCTCGCAATAACGCTTGCGATTGCAGAATCTGGCCAAAGCGAACGCAGAAACAATAAACAAGGAGCACTTCTGCGCTTTTCGATGCGCAGAACTGGCGCATTGTATGTTTTTCACGTGCTGAAAACCTTTGGCATCACAAGAGTCAGAACGGAATGCTGACTAAAACCTGAACAGTGATGTTGTCATTGCAAGAGAACATTTCGACCACCGCTTCCGTCCGTCCTTTATCACGCCTGGATCCGGGTTTAACGGCACTCTCTGATGAATACACAGTCGTGACCAGTTGACATCGCATGCACTGGTTTGCTCACATATCGAACGAACGCACATGGCCATTCATTCCATACAAACGCGGTAAACGTTCTTCGGGGCATTTGAAAGCGTCCCGGACTGCGCAACCAATGATGCAACGTTTTCGGATGCTTGGGTTTCAACCGACGAATCTGATTGGTGGGCGTACAGAGATCCGAAAAGCCGTCGCACTTAAAAAATTTCTCCTTGTTGCTGATTGGTCAATGTAAATCCCGCATGTCCAAACAAACGCGCCCTTATAACGACTGCCATTTCTTTTTACGGCCCAAAGTCGCGCTTCGAACAGAACAAAAAACTGCGAGAAAAACACACAAACATGCCTTACACTCCCGCCCAGTTGCTATTCGGGGCTGTGTCCCTTGCTAGTTTCCCAGCGTCGCTGGTCGTGGTCTACTACATGATGGACAACCGCAGTTGGTGCTTGGCAGACCATTGTGTCAACGGTGCAATTGCCCCCCAAATCCGTATCTCACTGGCCGTGTTTTACGGATTCTTGGCTTTTTCTGCGGCTGTCATTTTGGCATCCAAGCGAATTCCTGGTCTTCGCCGCGTCCTTTCCAAGAGCATCTACCCAGGGACCACAATCACCATTGGCGAGTCAGCATGGTTCCTTAGTGTCCTTCTTATCTGCTGCGTGGGGTTGCCAGTAACCTACTGGCGCTTCTGGTGGGACAGACGTGGTGACAGATTCATCCAGCAGTACTCTCGGATTCGGCTAGTCTACCATACTTTCATGATGGTCAGCGGTGACTGCGTGGCTATACTGATGGGTTTCTTGTACATTCTTCCTTCCAAGAACTCCTTCTTCGCTACTTTTCTCGACCTTCCGTACACGTCCATGGTCCGCATGCATATTGGTATTGGTATCGGTAATCTAGTGTTGGCACTCAGCCACTTCATCTCCTACTTGCTGTCATACAATCTCACGAAAGATGGGATCAGCGCGAACCTGTTCCGGGGTGCAGAGGGTAGGGCCTGGGGAAAAGGTGGCTACTATCTGCTCATTGGTTTCGCCGCGTTCTGGGTGCTTGTGATCATTTGTGGCAGTAGCTTGGCCATCGTCCGCCGCAAGTTTTACAACTTTTTCTTCTACACTCACTTCCTCACGTACGCATACACGGTCATGGTCTACCTGCATGCACAAAGCATGGCCTACTTCCTGATGCCTGGTTAGTCCCCGTGCTTCGAGCCATCTTCCTTCCGCACTTGTCTAATATTGATGTCCATCAATCAAAATACAGGTCTATTCATGTACATCATTGACGTTGGAATCCGCGCTTTCACTACCTTTTACCACGACACAGTCACAAATGTTATTTTTGAGGACTCTGGATACATCACCGTCACGATCGCAACCACCAAGGCCCGCAACGCAAAGCCCGGCCAATTCATGCGTGTCAACATCCCGTCCGTTTCAAGATTTGAGTACCACCCTTGGTCGATTGCTCACTCGGACGAGAAATCTGTCACGTTTCTCTTTGCGCCAAGCGTGAAGGCCAACGAATGGAGTACCCTCGCTGCGGAGCGTTTGCGGTTGTACAAGCAAGGTGGCCACAGTACGTTTGCAAATGTACCTGTAGTACTGCAAGGACCGTACGGAAAGGAAATGGACATGACTGTTTACGGCAAGATGCACAATGTGGCCGTGTTTTACGTGGGCGGTACTGGCTTGGCTGCGTGCATTGCTGGGATCCACAAAATTCTGGAAGAAAATGAAGTGAAGGTGATTCCCACCAAAGTCGTGCTTTGCTGGTCATCAAGGTCTGGCGGAACCGCAAACATGTCGCTTCTGAAGGATTGGATCAAGACCGGAAGAGTGATGCTTCAGCTGCACGAAACCTCGGGCGCAGACGTAGATAAATCACAACAAGTTCTTCTGCAGCAGCATGGTGAATTCGAGCAAAGTGAATTAGTGTTCAAGGGGCGTGCAAGCTTGGCAAGCGTGTTGGGGAAATTCGTAAAGCCTATGTTGGCCAATGGGGAGACGCTTGTCCGAGTGGGAGTATTTGTTTGCGGTCCAGCCGGGCTGACACGCGATGGACTGCGGGATGCAGACAGATTCATGAAGGAGAACAGGTCGGCGTGCACGGTGGAGGTCGAGGCCGAGAGCTACGAACTGTGAAGGAGCCCTTTTATATTCCAAACCGGTTCAGCGTCACAGTTGTCGTGACATTTTAATATTAAGCAGTAAAAGCACGTACGAACGAACGGTTCATCGGGACTTTGTTTCCCTGGCTTGGACCACGGTTTTTAGGTTTTTAGCACAAAAATTGTTTGCTGCATTTTGATTGGCCAGGCAATACCCGCTCTTCCTCGTCCTTAAAAGCACGCTGGTTCCAGCACCCGCTTAGAAACAAACCAAAGACAAGGAAAAAGATGCCCTTCACTCCTGCCCAGCTGCTCTTCGGTGCCGTGTCCCTGGCAGCCTTCCCCGCCTCCCTGGTTGTCGTCTACTACATGATGGATAATAAGAGCTGGTGCCTGGCAGACCATTGCGTTGCGGGCGCCATCGCTCCACAGATCCGTTACTCACTGGCCGTGTTTTATGGCTTCCTTGCTCTCACTGCGGCTGCCGTTCTAGCGTCCAAGAAAGTCGCCGGTCTCCGCCGCATTCTCTCCAAGATGATCCCTGGCACCACAATCACCATGGGTGAGATTGGCTGGTTTATCGGCGTCCTCGCCATCTGCTGTGTGGGTCTGCCAATCATGTACTGGCGTTACAACTGGGACAGACGCGCTGAAAAGTTTATCCCCGAATACTCCTACACCCGTCTCGTGTATCACACCATTATGATGGCCAGCGGCGACTGCTTGGCCGTGATAATGGGTTTCCAGTTCATCCTCCCGTCAAAGAACTCTTTCTTTGCCACCTTCCTTGACCTCCCTTACACCTCCATGGTCCGCGTGCACACCTGGACCGGCATCACAACGCTGCTCATGACGCTCACCCACTTTATCGGTTTCCTTCTGTCCTACAACCTGACCAAGGAGGGAATTGTCAAGACTCTGTTTGCCAGTGCCGATGGAAAGGCCTGGGGCAAAGGCGCTTACGTGGATCTTCTTGGCTTCGCTGCTTTCTTGGTCCTTGTGATCATTGCTGCAAGTTCGCTCGCGGTCGTTCGTCGCAAGTTTTACAACGCCTTCCACTACTTGCACTTCCTCACGTACCCTTTTACCGTCATGATTTGCCTTCACGGACAAAGTTCGGCATACTTTTTGATGCCAGGTACAGTACCTTTATTGACTTCATTTGAGGGTGGACTTGCCGGCTAACAAACAATGTCACACACACAGGTCTCTTCATGTACATCCTCGATGTCATTATCCGCGCATGCACCGTCTTCTCCAAAGACACAGTCACCAAGGTCACTGTCGAAGACTCTGGCTACATCACCGTCACGATCGCAACAACCAAAGCCCGTAACGCCAAGCCCGGCCAGTTCATGCGTGTCAATGTCCCATCCGTCTCCAAGCTTGAATACCACCCTTGGTCCATTGTGCAATGTGACGAAAGGTCCGCCACGTTCTTGTTTGCTCCAAGCGTCAAGGCTAAAGAGTGGAGCACACTTGTGGCTGAGCAGCTCAAGTCTTACAAGCAAGGCGGCCACAGCACGTTTGGAAATGTGTCCGTGGTGTTGCAAGGGCCATACGGAAAAGAGATGGACATGACTCGTTACGGCAAGATGCACAATGCAGCTGTGTTCTACGTTGGTGGTACTGGTCTTTCTGCGTGTGTGGGAGCCATTAACACAATCATCGAAGAGAACGACACCAAAGTGATGCCCACCAAAGTCGTGCTTTGCTGGTCCTCAAGATCTGGCGGAACCGCAAATCTATCGCTTCTGCAAGACTGGATCAAGACTGGAAAAGTGGTGCTAGAACTGCACGAAACCTCGGGCGCTGACTTGGACAAGGCCGAGCAGACGCTTCTGCAGCCGTCCACACAGAGCGCATTTGTGCGTCGCGGTCGTCCAACTTTAACAAACGTTCTTGACGCACATGTGAAGCCGTTGTTGGCCAGTGGAGAGATGTTGGTCCGAGTGGGAGTATTTATTTGCGGGCCAGCTGGACTCACCCGTGATGGTTTGCGCCAAGCTGACAAGTTTGCGAAGGAGAACAAATCAGCGTGCATCGTTGAGGTTGAGGCCGAGAGCTACGAGCTCTAGATTCCCATCGCATCAATCTTTTTTTTTTTGGTAGTTCAACAGTTGAGGACATTTATGGTAATTCGCTCACGCTAATCGGTGAACACAGTGGTGATGTTTCAGCCAAAGTTATCATTTTCTCAAACATATAAATAAAATGACTGAAGAGGAGAAACCAACCATCGTGGACCAGGTGCAGTGACCACCGACCATCCGAGCAGCCCTCGCCTGAATGCGCAATCGAATGCAACGCTCACGCCATCTCCTCCATCCATCACAATCTCTACTGCAACAACGGAGTCTGAACAGCAAAACTCATCCACAACCCGCTTCGAACCTTAACAGACACCAGCCGCTGCTGAAGAAGACGGCGAAGTGGAGGCCTCGCCCGAAGTGCACTTTGAACCCATTGTGAAGTTGGAGCAGCTTGAAGAAGTCAAAACGTTTGAGGAGGACGAAGATGTT